>JALLBE010000794.1:0-13502 GCA_036939795.1 Thalassiosira mediterranea
AGGTGATACATGACACCAGAGAACATCATGTGGCGTCAAATCTTTGTTCTAAAAGGTATTATTTCCTACGTATGAAGCTACGCGCGAGAATGAGAACCCCGCTTGATGGCGATTGCGAATGATGCCCAACTCCCGACACTTCTGCTTGCTTCATCCATACTACACTCGCACCATACTCCGTCATTCACATCTTCAGAGTGAGGGTCGAGGCCCATAAAACTGAACAACAACAACAACAAAGCAAAAGTAAACGAAATCATAGTACGTGCCGTCACGTCCAGGCAAAGCAACATGCCCACCGATGAGTGCAAGAAGATAGCGCTGGTCTTTGGAATTTCTGGAGATCAGGGTCAAGCCGTTGCGTCAGGACTACTTGCGACCGGTAAGTGTGCGCATCTCATCCTTTGCTTTCCCTTCTTGCGTGCGAAATGCATCTGCGTTGACTCATCCTCTGCACATTTTACACCTAACAGGTTCCTATCGCCAGGTATACGGCGCCACGCGCGACGTATCGTCAGGTCATGTCGCTTCAATTGCGAAGCAAATGTTAGCCACAGCAATACTGGAAAAGGATGAGGAGGAAGATATCCGTGTCACTGCTGCCAATCACATCACCATCATAGAGGCCGACTTAAATTGTGCAGCGAGCATTAGGCGGGCGTTCGTGCACACCCGCGCCAATGATATCTTTCTCGTCACCACCACTGACGTCCCGGCCGAAGGGGCTACGATGGGAAGCTTCCACGAGAGTGAAGATATGGAATACGAATCGATCAAATCGTTCTTCAATGTTTTGGTAGACACTCATAAGAGTGAGTGGAGTGATTCTAGCTGTAGGTTGGAAAGGCATGTTATTTTCTCCTCCATGGACAATGTTCGAGGGCTGGTAGAATGGCTAGAATTACACAAAAAGAGTGCAGATCTATCCCCTGATTGTGTTGACGAGGACACGTTGAACATGAAACCGCTGGACGATGGAGGTATCGTTCCCCACTTTTCTGGAAAAGGCCACGGAGGTGAATATGCCCTCTCTTTGATTCATGGGGTGCCCAATCCTTGGAAGCAGCTTCTTACATCAGAATCACGCCAGGTACCATGGAAAAATGCTGCAGTACCTACACCAAGCATCATACCAGGGTTGACTGCTACACTGATTACACTACCATTCCTACACTCCAACTTCGCTCTATGCGCTACACCTCTCCCAACAACAACTGAGGGTAGAGTCACTCAATGGTCCATCCCCGCCTGCCTCGGCGACCCATCCCACCGTCTGGACATGATATCGGTATCAGACTTGAGATATATTGTCCCTGTACTATTCAAGCAACGCGAAAAGTATCAAGGCCGAACAGTCAAACTAAGCGGAGAGAAAATCACCATGCAAGAGGTGGCTGGCCAATTCTCGGATTTGTTTGGAAAAGATATCATATACTCTCCATTGACGCTCGAGGAAATGAGCTTGTTAGACATCCCGGAAGCACCTGCCTTTGCTCAGATGTGTCAGTATTTGGCAAGTCCATATGCCAACCATGATGTTGAAGAGACTGTGTCCATCTTATCAATATGCGGGAGGAAACCGCAGACTTTTCAGGATTGGCTGCTGTCTCATTCGGATGAAACATCATTTGATGAAGTTGGATTGTCGTCAGATGGTGAGTCGTTGTCATCTTTCTCCTGCTCAGATCACTAAATCAATTCTAATCGTTTTCCAAACCGCACATGTCTCGAAGCTACACCAATAAACCATGTAGCTGTGCTCAACACATCAACCTTGTCACCTTTGGTGATTAAGGGCCTGTTGGCAGACACTCGAAAGCAATACAGGGTCAGTGTATGCACTTGTCGCGATGGCACTAAAGATAGAGTGGAGACCAGTCATATTCAGACTCTAGATCCTGAGCGCATTACCATTCACCACGTAAATCTTGATGATGTGCAATCCTACACAAGTGCACTGGAAGGTGTTGAAGGTGCCTTTGCATTTACTGAATTCCAGAGTACCATTTCACACATGGATGAAGATCCCGAGAAGGAAGAGCAAGAGGAGCGCCAGACCCGATTATTGATCGATGCATGCGCCGCATCGGGTTCAGTGAGACACCTCGTTTTGTGCACGATGGTGCCAACCAAACACGAAGTCAAGCTTAAAGCAGACGCAAAGAATTCAAAACCTTTGGTTGATGTCAAGGCACGGGTGGCTGCTTATGCACGTGCAAAACAAATCAGTGTGACTTATGTTCTGCTTCCACTATACTCTGAGCATTTCTTTCATCAGTTGGCGAAGAAGATTTCTGGTGGCACAGATGTCCAGGTGTCAGATAAGACTAACGTGGTTGGGGACGGAAAAGATATCTCAGCGCACAAGGGCACAGCCAATAAAGTCTTTTACATGGGTGCTGAGTCTTTAGGACCATCGGTGGCGAATATTTTTGACTCCTACGAAGTATATGCTGGTCATGAAGTTGGGTTGTTGCCTGACTTTTCATCTCTAGCAGAAGCGACTAAGCTTGTGGAACAGTTTTTGGACGAGCCCCAAGAGACCGACACGGACACATTTGTATTACAATCAGATAAATTGGATGTTACAGCCACTGATCTGGGTCATCTGAAGACGGTGGGAGTGGTGCCAGATTCGGAACCATTCAAAAGGTGGTTGGGAGAAAACCGAGACAAAGCTGGATTTAGAGCGATACTAGGGCTTCGATGATGACACAATGAAAAAGTGAACAGATGTTGTCTTACATTGGACTAGAATTCAACTGATTCAATAATATTTTTAATTGTTGTATCTCTCGTCCGTATGTATTTTGAAGAAGTTGAGTGGACTCATCTCTTTTATACATCTTTTTACATGCAATATCAAACGACGTCATCAATCTCTCGCCGTTACAAACATAATGACCAATAAGATAGAATCTGTCCTACCAAGCACATGATTCGTAGCAAAGACTGACATCGTACTCCCTCGATACAGCTTTCAGTGTTTCCTTCATGTGAGATGAGCCACCACAGTACATAATACCCCATCTAGATAAAAGGCTGGATTTACCCTCCATCTTCTTGACGCTCCCTGCAGCATGTAGTGTTGGCTTCCACACATCTGCATATTGGCGGATTCTTCTGAGAGCTAAACTTGCACTAGTGCCGGAAATCATTTCATCGTAACCAGCGATATCGGGCGCAACACGAGAACGTGAACTTTTCTTCGAGCTTTGCCCTGTGATGGGACATGCGATGCCGGCATCTTGGAAATGATTTGAGAGTTCAGAAAGCTCACACCCAGCATTTCTGGCAGCTGCTAGAAGACCACACAACTTGTCCTCGTCAGATTGTGAAACTAATTCAGGTCTCGCTACATCAAAGGCTTTTGACATTTCAAGCAAATCTCCAATGACTTGGCACTTGGGGCACAATTGCACGTGATCGAGTGTTTTTTTACCAGAGCATTCACTTGCATGGATGATACTTGGAATTATCGCACCCAGGTTTGGACGCCTATATCGCGTTGGCGCCATACCATGTGAGCAAGATGGTTCTTTCAGTGGATGTTCTTCTTGAAAGAATAAATTGATAAAAAGTCCAGAGCATGTAACTCACCCGTGAATTATTCTGACATTCGGCGCTAGGCCTTCAAGCAGGGATGGATTCAATGGAGTCTGACCGGTGTAGTGGATGTAGTTGAAGCCATACTTGTGATCGAGGTAATGATAGTTTTCAAGGAAGAACTCCACCATAGAGGAGTCTCTAGTTGCCCAAACCAAGAAGAGACTCTTACTTTCCTTATGTGCCTCAATAACTGAGAGCGCTGGGGTAATGCCAATCCCTGTGCTCACGAGAATTTGGCTGTCAAAATCCCGAGCTGCAAGCATAGGGGCAACGAATTATGACATCAGTATTTCTGTTGTGATACTATCGAAACTTGATTATTGAACTCACCCATCTTGTATGGACTTGAAAATGGCCCCTGAATCCAAACCGGACGGGTTGAATTGCATCGTAGCAATTCCTCATGAACTGCGTTGGTCCAATCTCCAACATCTAGCATAAATACTGCCCGCGAGGAAGGATCGGCGGGATCCTGGAAAAATGAAAACGCGTGCCATTGCTTTTCTTTGATCCATGGGATGCAAATGTAACCATATCCACCTTTCTCTCCACAACGTCGAAACCTATCTGATACCTCCATAGACATTTGCACTCCACTCGGCAAAACTTTGAACTTGGGTTCCACTCTCTCAGTCATGAACAATACAATATAGATACTGTCAAGTGTGTAGAGCACGAGCGAAGACCCGAGGACATAAGCTATGAAGCCACCATTAGGAATGCCCGAAGGAGGTACATGAAAGCACAACGCTATCGCAAAGAGGAAAAACAAATAATGCAGCCCCTTCCGCACTTCGTAGGAAATAGAACTTTTGAAGAACATCATCAAAAACGTTATCAACGGAGTGGCGCCCACTGCAATCAAGCCACTTAGCCCTGCTCGGCTAGTCCACAATAGTTTTATGTTTCCTTGATTAGCCCATCGTAGCACATGGAATACGGTATGAATGAAGACATCAAAAGCTATAAATTGACCGCAGTAACGATGCAATTTATGCTCGTCCTAGATAGTGAAGACGGTGTCATTCGATGAGGAACAGCGCTGCAATGAGATAGACACAACACAAAAACTCTTAGCCACCATTACCTTGAATAGAAACATGCTCAATGGGGTTTTCTCGAGGTAGCTAAGCGTCGCCTTGCACTTGCTGAGAAACACCAAGACCATGACGGGATATAAGGAGAATGCCGACATTCTAGACATGCCCAGGCACACCAGCTCGTAGGTCCCTCGTGCTACAACAGGGCGATAGTCACCATTGACGAGAAGGACACCGTTTTCCGTATTTTCTGTGCTGCTCGGATCAATTATATTACCCGAGGCAGGGTCGCGGAGGCCCAGTGGAGCGTACGAGAACGTCAGCACGAGAATGTAAGCGACGCAGAGCAGCTGCGCAACCTTTACAGGAAGGAACGATGCGCGTCCCATGGTGAAATGAAAGAGGTCAATTAGTATCGACGGGTGCTCCTTCTGCTCAGATTGTTATGTGTCAGATTGTTATGTGGGTCGGAGTGATGTGTCAACTTTATCGAGAGGAGTGGACAGTATTGCAAGAGATAGACAGCAGCTGTTGTCTTCAATGGCAGTAGGCTATCTTCTGGTGCTCAACCTATCCACGCACGCTCGTGTTGCCTTCTCTTGGAGGAGTTCGGATTCTTGAACAGGACATGAGCGCGGTAGGTCGGACATGGCCAATCGTCAGCAGCGTATTCAGCAGGGTTGATTGACGCCTGACGTTCATTGCTTGGCCAACTCGTCCAGAGCTTGCTTGATAGATGAGCTTGCCTGGCTGCGTTCAGCCCTTGGTTCAGCACCGACAGTTCAAGCGTTGGTTCAAGGGCCACATACTATGATCTGAAAAATCTAACAAATGAATTTTGAATATATCGGTTTGACATTGGAATACATCGAAATTGTACATATCAAGTTGTACTGAGTCGTACGTTAAAAACAGAATGACATCGGACGGATTGCATTTCAAACCATGATTGCTTATCGGGTATTTCTAAAATAGTCATTAATGGAGTGACATTTCCCCCATCGGCGATGGCGAGGCTGGTACTTGGGTACATACATGCGTGTGAATAACGAGAATTTGCGATATTTGAAGATGCCGCCACCCCTGGAGCCCATGCACAAGGCGTGCGATGCTACAATGTAACAGTGTGATGAAGGGGATGGAGCACCTACCCATGTATTGTACCCATACTCACCCATACCTACCTCTCCCAAGAGAGGCGGCAACGCGCTGCCTTGGGCTGGAATTGTTTCATGGTGGTCGAGGTTGGCTTGTAGAGAAAGAACCAATGATGCTTGATGAAGCGAGCAGATAATATCATCTCTTTTCAACTGCGTGTTGCCGTCGATATTCAAGGCACGTTTCATTCGTCTCGACGCTTGTCGTGCCCAAGCTGCGATGAACTCCTGTCATAGCCTGTTTTTTCGCGTTGGCACCGTTACTATCTGATTGAGAACAGAAACTCCCCGCAACAACCACTCTAGAAAAATGACGTTTCATTCGAGCTCGTTGTTCCACCCTGGACATGGACATCATTACGATTACGAAACGATCGCCTCATCAGGCAAACAACTCGGCATGGACAATAGTATTTCGACCCCAAAGTGCATGGCAGAAATGCGACCAAGTTATTCCATACGCTCAGACCAAGGTACTGCGGCAAACGCGGTTGATCATAGGGACGAACGGGAAAATATATCGACGATACACTCACGCCAAGATCACCAATTCGATCCTCGCGTGCTTGCCGAAGCAGAGAACCGTCAACGCCCTCTTATGGACATGACCCGTTCCGTCGATGGCAACTCCATGAGATATTTTGATGATGATAACAACGACGTAGAAAACTATGATGACTTTTCTGATCGGGTGCGCAGTGAAATGAGAAGGGTACAGGAAGACTTGCTTGGTCGTCACAGATCTAGACGCCAGGGCATGTTGCATCATTACCAGCTAGAGCCTCCTCAGCGACGCCAACCGTACTTCAACGTAATTGGCATGTCACCGATCGGGTCACAAGTCAAGATCCATCGGGAGAGAAAACCAAATCGGCATCACATGGGAAATGGAAGTCATCTGCCTCGTTTGGCAGAGAGCTCTGAAGTAGGAGCGCGGCAAGTGCAACCGGCGCAGATGCCACTATTTCACGAGGAACACCAAACTACCTTGGATGACGTAAAGAGAGAAAGCGATCCATTCAGAAAGACGATGTCAATTAGCAATCATCTTGAGCATTCTTTGGCCAAGAAAAAGGCCGAGATATTTGAACTGAGACAGGAGAAACGGCTTCAAGACGATCAAATAATGGCACATGGGCGTCTTGAAGGGAGATGCACGAAATTGATGGAGGAAAACTGGGACCTGGAAGAGAAGGTACGCTGTCTTGAACATGAACGCGACCGTGAGGAAGAGTACTACAGGGAAGTAGCATCAAGAAACAAAGAGCTCGAAAGAGAGTTGACCATGAAGGAGTCAAAAATTGACAAGTTGGAGAAGGAGAATAGGCTGTATGAAGATCAATTGATTGAGCACGAGCGCCGGGAGGAAACATTTCAGAAAGTGATGGAATACAAGAGGGAGATGGAAAGCGAGATTGCTGATCTCAAACAGCAGCTTTTGGCTACAGAAAAAGCCGGTAGAGATGAGGTGGCACTTGAAAAGGCTCAATTGGTGAAATCATATGCCCAAGATATGGACGATGTGATGCGTTTGCTTCAAAATTCAAGGTTGAATCACATGTCACCCTCTCGTTCTTCTGCGTGAAATACATGAGCCATTTCACTTGAGTATTCGGCAACCTCCAGAGCTCAAGCTGACAGGAAGGAAATTGCCTTAGGTTATGTAAAACCTGACTTGGGCGCTAAGCCCTGACGCAATTCTGGACGACCTTGCGTGTACTCGAGATTATTAGTTGTGATAATGCCTAATCGTGCTGGGTTTGTAAAGTGGCGCCGTGCTTCGTTACATGCTGTCGGGAAGAGATAGGTATGGTAGGACATATTATCTCCACCTATCATACCGACAGGTCATCCCACAGGACTGCCATCGCACGGCACCATATTATGTACACAGTCCCAATTGGGTTCCCCCTGAGCCTTTTTGGGACCTTCTTTTACGGGACTGACTCTGACGAGTCCCGAGAGGCAGGTACGACACATTTATTAATAAAGATATCTACATAATATTCATGTGTATCGTATCATTTATCGCAGGTACCATACCTACTTTCTTACGTAGGGTTTAGTATGAATATATGTAGGAACGGGACACAAGAAAATATTTGACTATTTTAGACCATTCGCCGTTCTTCCTCACATTGCAGATCGCAAAAAATTGCACACCTCAAAACACGACTTCGTGCCACTAAAATATGCACTAGCTTTGCGCGTGACTCTGGGTTTGCGCCGAGAGATGTTGCGACGCCATCCGTCCAGCTATCAATTGCAGGTTGGATTTCGACGACCATCGATGCGGTGAAGTGAGCCAACGAAGGCAAGGACGACAACAAGCTGCCGGGCTCGGACCGCACTGCTGGGATAGATGCAAACTGAGCCTTTCCCCAGGGAGGCCAAGTGATAGAGTGGATTACCTCGGGAGTGACTTTCACGCTCGGTCGGACAGCAGCCAAGGATTGCAGCTGAATTGAGGGTTGAGTTGGAGTTTGGAGCGTTCATCGTCGACAGGACCCCCAAAGCTATGGTCGGTCGCTCCCTCTCTCGTGGTCGGTACCTGGACCGTCCCCCCATGGACTCTCCGGGGGAGTCGGCATACAGTAGGCACACGATGAAGAAGCAATCCTACACGCCTCGGGGCGGCATGAGCGGCTTCAGCTCGAGGGAGCGCGGCTCTGATCTTTATGCCACGCCGCCACGCTCTCCGTCGGCGCCGCCTCGCAACTCTGCCTCTAGGTTCAGCGGGGGACGGGCGGGCATCACTACCAGTGCCAGCAGGGACAGGAGCAGGGAGAGACAGTATGAGTACGATGAGCATCGCAACCCCATGAGCGAGGGGCGATCATCCTACGGCCACAGCTCCTACGGCCGCTCGGCCAGCGCCGCCCGCGATCGCTTCGACGACGACGAATCCCGCGGCTCGGCGTCCCATCACGCCCGGGACGTATTGTCCAAGATCCGGGGCAGCAGGATGTCCGACAGGGGAATGTACTCCGAACCGAGCAGCAAGCCCCCCCGCCTCTCCAGCCGGAGCTTCAGCCACGGAGGACTCTCGGCCGCCTCGCCTCGCCGCAGGCTGGATTTATCCGATGATCGCGACGATATGAGCGCCTACGGCGAGCGCGAGAACCACGGCGACGTCGCCGTCCCGGCGTCGCGATACGAGATCATAGGCCTCAAGGAGGAGATCAAGAAGAAGGACGAGACTGCCGCCATGCTCCGTCGCGAGATGGACGAGATGACGATCAAGTACGAGGAGAACATGAACAGCGTGCGCTCCAAGCTGGTCGCGACGTTCAAGGAGGACATGCAGGAGATGAAGACGGAGTGGGAGGATGCCTTCCGTCGCCTGAAGGAGGAGGGCGATGCCACCCAGAGCGCGTTGGAGATGGAGCTCGCTGGGGCCAATAGGGCCAAGAGCGAGGCAGAGGGAGAGCTCAACGAGGCGAGGGTGGAGCACAAGAAGCAGCTCGACGAGGAGAAGAGGTCGACGAAGGAACGGGTGGATGATCTCAAGAGGTCGAAGGAGGAGGACCTCGAGAGGCTCCGGGCCATGTACGAGGAGCACCTCGACTCCACCAAGAAGTCGGCCGGAGAGGCTGAACAAGAGCTCAGAGAGGAGATACAGATGCTCCTTGAAGAGAACGAGAAGGTCAAGCTCTGCTATGATAACCTGGAGGAGGAACTGCGAAACGTCAAGTCTGACCTCGACGAGCTCAACTCCAACTACCGCAAGGCCGTTGAGGACGCCCTGCGCTGGGAGAAGGAGGCCACCTCCTACAAAGACGAGCTTAACGACGTCCTCGATGAGAATGACAAGGGCGCTCGTCGGACAAAGTCTTTGGAGGGCGAGCTTGCCGACGCCAAGGCAGAGATGGAGCGCGTCACGTCCAACTACCAAAGGAGCGTGGCTGAGAAGTCGCGATTCGAGCAGGAGTTCGATGCTGCCAGGAAGGAAAGGGACGATGTGACGGCCGAGTATGACGACCTTGTGAAGAAGCTGGATGGCATCCAGGAGGAGAGGGCGTTGGAGAGCCGGTACACTGAGGCATTAGTGCAGCAGAGGGATAACATGAATGCCATCATTGAGAATGGGCAGCAGGAGATAGAGGAGTTGAAGAGCATGAACGAGAACATGGATGGGGTGATTAGAAATTATCATAATTTGGCCAAGGAGTTCCGTCTGCCCAATGGCGACCCATCCACGCTGCGTGACGAGTTGTCCAGTGCAGAGGAGTATTCCAATGTGGCGAAGGACTTCAGATTTGATAGTGCGGCTGCAATGAAGAAAGAGTTGATTAATGCGGAGCAATACTCGAGGATTGTGAAGGAATTTCACCTCGAAGATGCATCAGCCATGCGTGAGGAGCTCGCGAAGGCCGATCAGATGAAGGAGCGACTGGAGACACTGGGTCGGGAGCGGGAGAGGTACAACGCCACAGTGAAGGCCCTGAAGGTCGACTTGAAGGCACTGCATGGCGGGAATGCGGGATCAGAGACGTCCCTGCAGGAACACATGCGGCTACTCAACGAGAAGTGGGACAGCAATGAGTCCAGGCTAAAGCAGGTTGACAAGCTCAAACGAGAGCTGGAGGAGAGCATTCGGTTGCTCGAGGACAACGCAAGGGATCGCGATGGCATTCTCGCCGAACACAACAAGCGCGTGTCTGAACTGGAGGAGCAGCTGGAGCGAGCGAATGCCGAGCTTTCCAGGTCAGAGCGCGAGAGGGCAGCCGCAGACGACAAGCTCCAGGACCACGAGCTCCTGGACGCCAAGAAGACGAGGATCCAGGAGGAGCTGGAGGTCAAGTGCGCGAGTCTCCAGGAGAGGCTGTCGCGCGTCGAGGGTGAGAGGAAGGATCAGGAATCCCAGCGCAAGGATCTCGACGCAGAGAATAGGGCGCTGCGATCTGAGCTGGATAAGCTCCACTCCAAGAAGGAGGAACTTCAGAACGGGATGGATAAGATGAATGACGTGAAGAAGGGTCTGAAGAAAAAGCTCGAGTCGGCCTACTATGAACTCGAGGAGACGCAAAGAGAGTTGGATTCATTGCGACAAAACCATGAGGACGAAATGAACACCTTCGAGAATGAGCTTAACAAACAGGCAAAACAGAAGGACACCATCGACCTGCAAGAGGAGGAAATCAGAAACCTTAAGGACGCGTTGAACCGTGTTCACCAAGACCACTCCTCTGCTATAGAGGATGCCAAGGCTGAGGTGGCCGAGTCATACAAGGTTCAGATACGCATCATGGAGGAGAAGCATAATGATCATGACCAGCGCAATACACAATACATGGAACAAAAGTACAGAGATGAGCTTGATGAGCTCCGCGCTAGGAACAAGCAGCTTGAGCGCACCCTTAAAGAGCAGAAGGAGAACCTCGATCAAAAAGGCATGGTGGAGATCAAGCGACGTGGCGAGTTTGCCAAACAGAAGCAAGAACTTGAGATACTCAGGTCGAAGGAGCGACACCTGGAGACGCACGTCAATCAGCTGGAGGAACATATCTCCAAGGTTGTGGCCGACTATGAGTCCAGGCTCCAGAATTCCGGTTCGACTGTGTGCAGCAACTCCGGCGAGGAGAAGGCGCTCAAGAAGCAGATTTATGAACTCGAGAAGAAACTCGAGGTCAGCAGCGCGGCGATGAAGCAGATAGGTAAAAGCTCGTTGCTCATGGAAAAGGAGAATGAGCGCTTGAAGCACGACAAGACGGAGCTCAAGCTTAAATTGAAGAAGCTCGTTGATTGTGCAGAGAAGTTCGGGCCAAAGGGTTCATCATGAGGGACAAAATAGGATTGGGCTTAGGTGGGTGGGTGGATGGTGCATAAAAATGACCTCTTTGACAAAAAATAGTTCTATGTTTGTATAAAGGGAGCCAGTTGGTAGTTATATTCATTATGGTCGGACATGCCAAGAACTGACCGCACCCTTGCTTTCATTTACAATTAGCCATAACATTGCTCTAGCTCAATTGTATCAAAACACAGAGCAATTCCGATAGTTAGTGCATCCAAGCATTCTCGCTGTTGGGCTGGCACAATCTATATCGATAGATGCCTCTAGAGAGAGCATGAGTCGAAAGTTAGTCCCTGCAACATGTAAAACAGTCAATGACGCCAGGTAGGTGTGCTATTCCAGAGCAGTATCTGCCATGCCAACTCCAAATGCGCACGGGAAAGAGTAAGATCACGTTTGACTTGTGTATCAACAACTGTATCATAGTTCTATGAATTGTACCAATTGTACTTAACATCATTAGATCATTAGATCATACCTAGAAAATTATGACTACAATATCTAATTCTAGGTCACAGACGAGTCTTTCTTTTCCGTTGCCATGCACCAGAGCAACCGCCGGAGCGATAAGGCGTACCTCTTCCAAAAATGGGAAATTGGATCACGAATTGCCCAATGGAGAGTGGGCACGCCGGCGTCGCCGTCGAAAACGGATGCTACCCTCGGAATCAACAGGAGGAGATGCACAGACAACGGGTTCGGCAAGACGGTCGTGAGAGCGCAGAGAAGCTGCAGCAGCCAAAGACACTTCTACCTCTTCGGCCCACAACTGGCGATCTATAGCAGGCCCCGACCCCAGGGTGAAGGTATCGACGTCGAGCAAAGCCCTATCAGAACGGAGCAGATCGTCAGGGTCGGTCCAGAGTAGATCCTCGCATCTCTGCATGATCATCTCCTGCTGGGCCAGTGTGAGGTTGTCACGCACTCGAATGTGAACAACCGAGTTACGAAACGTCCACTGGCGGTGCGTTATTTGCAGCAATCGGAGCATCAGGCCTCGGGCCCACGTGGGGGCGTGCTTGCGGATGCCGCGCCGTCGATAGTGAGCCGCCTGAATGTCCACCCAAGCGTGGCAGAGTCGCCCCTCAAGCAAATTGCGCCACCCGAGGCGGTCCTGAAGGTGAGCAGCAGAACGAACGGATGGATCGGAGGGCGCGAGGCGACGCATAGTGGACGAACCGCGCGCGCGAAGGTAAGCGACTAGGAGGTTGGTGATGGCTGGGGCAGTGCGCTGTTGAGCGAGCCACTCGCGAAGCTTGACGACCGACGTCTCGAAGAGGCGCGAGCGTCCAGCGTCGCGGCAGCGAGATACATGATCGGCAGTCTCGGGCGAGCAGCCGCAGCTGGGGCATTTATCCTCGGTCACTCCATCGATGTAACGAAGCTGATGATTCGTCGCGCAGCAGCCAGAAGTTTGTTTCGTCGCCCACACGGCGAACATCTCTGGGACGGACGAGAGGACGCGCTCCATTCCGTCCCAGTAAATGCTGTCGAAGTCGTCCCTGCGAATCAACTTTTTGCTGTGGTAGTACTCCTTGGCCGTCTCTCGCCCCCACTGGCGCTCGATCGCAGGCCGAGCGGAGCCCGTCACCTTAATTCCGCCGACGTGGATGGCCATGTCCTCGGAGGGGAAGACGCGCGAAATGTAGCGGCCCGACTCGACGGCAGATGCAAGTGCGGCTTCCGCATACTCGTCCGCTCGTACATTCGTCTGTTCATCGAAGGTGAGCTCCTCCCACGGGAGGAGATCATCAAGGTGAGCCATCACATGGAAGCAGTGGACCTTGTAGGGGGCCTGCTTGATGCGGTGCTTCAGAGCACGCAGGAGGTCAGACTGTGGCTGGCGATCAGGCATGGGGCGAAATGGGTGGTTTGCATGGTGCACAACCCCTTTGTTGT
>JALLBE010000795.1:0-13484 GCA_036939795.1 Thalassiosira mediterranea
CTCTTGAGCTCGCATTGACAAACGCTCCCGGTTGATCACCGGAATCTCTAGTCTCATATCTAGTCTCCTGTGCTTCCGGCGCAACATCGTTTAACACTGTTTTGTTGATTCGATGATGACATTGCTCGCTCCAAGCATCAACAACGGTGCTCCCAGTTCCAGGAGAGCGAGTCCGGTCCCAGTTCATGGCTTACTGTTCCCGCCGTTTTTCGAACGAGGGAATTGGTAAATTGACACCTCTAGCCTACGTAGGATTGTTAACTCTCTCGCTCTCCCCGCCGCCCCCTGCTCCCTCGCAGGCGGGCGGACGGAGTTGTATCGAAATCAGTTGTACTATTGTATCATTGATAAGTGGGAGCACTCCACACTGTGGAAGCAGCGCTTGGGCCGCGAGCAATCTGGTGAATACATACAAATGAAGTGCAGTCGATGCGACTAGAATAAGTGAAAGTTAATTCGGGGTACGCACGTACATATCAGTTGATTTTACGATTACACCCATGAGCTGAACACATCCAAGAGCGGACACGATTAGGCACATCGGCGCTCAGGTTGTAGCTCAACGTTGCAACGCCGATAGATACCTACATGTTGATCTCAATGTTCCAGGCCTGATCCCCATAGACAGCTCATAAAAATCAAAAGCAAAGAAAAGCCAAACCACAATCCAATCAACACTCGATCAATCAACTCACAGAAAACGAAAGCCAAGCCAACATGAAGCTCACTTCTCTATCTACAGTTTCAACTCTTGTGGGAGCCTCCAACGTCGCATTCGCCGAAGACGGCTCATCCATGCTTGTAGGTGCCAAGTCCTCTTCGCCAAATCTACAAGCAAGCTATTACAGCATCTATGGGACCATTGTAAACTCTGGCAGTCCAAACGCCCGTGCACTTGACATCTATCAAGGATCATGTGATCCTGGTACCAACATCAATATTTGGCACCAAACTGGCAACAACAATCAAAAGTGGATCTACCATCCTAATACTGGTGTTATCGAGTCGGTTGCCTGCCCTGGGATGGTACTGGATATTAAAGGTGGGGTAGGCAGTGGCTGTGCCCCCGAGACTAACATCGTCCTGTGGTATGATACGGGAGCCGCTTGGCAGCAATGGATGTATTCACCAGATGGGAAGATCATCTCACAGTACTGTGACAATATGGTGCTAGATATCTTCAATGGAAATGATGCAGACGGGGCAAATATTCAGCTGTTTGATGATACTGGCTCAAGTGGGTGGAATCAGGTATGGGAATTTCAGTCTAGTGCTGAGATGAATGATATTGAGGTGAATGATACTCAGATGGATGCTACTGAAGTGAATGAAACTGCTGAGTCTTCTCCACCTGGTTTGCAAGAGAGTGATTACAGTATCTATGGGACCATTGTAAACTCTGGAGCATCCGGAAATGCACGTGCACTTGACATCTACCAAGGATCATGTGATCCTGGTACCAACATCAATCTGTGGCACCAAACTGGCCGCGATAACCAAAAGTGGATCTACCACCTTGATACTGGTGTGATCGAGTCGGTTGCATGTCCTGGCATGGTACTTGATATTGAAGGTGGGGTGGGCAGTGGCTGTGCCCCCGAGACCAACATCATCCTGTGGTATGATACGGGAGCCGCTTGGCAGCAATGGCAGTTCCCGTCAGATGGCAAGTTCACCTCTGAATTTTGCCGTGGCATGGTGATTGATATCTACAATGGCAACAATTCAGATGGGGCCAATATTCAGCTGTTTGATGATACTGGCTCGAGAGGATGGAATCAAATGTGGGAGTTTCAGCGGAGTGCTGAGATTGGATCCATTGTGAACTCCGGAGCTTCAGGAAACGAACGTGCGCTTGACATCTACCAAGGATCATGTGATCCTGGTACCAACATCAATCTGTGGCACCAAACTGGCCGCGATAACCAAAAGTGGATGTACCACCCTAATACTGGTGTTATCGAGTCGGTTGCCTGCCCTGGAATGGTACTTGATATTGAAGGTGGGGTGGGCAGTGGTTGTGCCCCGGAGACCAACATTATCCTGTGGCATGATACGGGAGCCGCTTGGCAGCGATGGTGGTACTCACCAGAGGGCAAGATTATCTCCAAGTATTGCGACGGCATGGTTATTGATATTTACAATGGCAATAATGCAGATGGTTCAAATATTCAGCTTTTTGGTGACACCGGCTCTAGTGGGTGGAATCAGGTGTGGGAGTTTCAGCGGAGTGCTGATCTGGATGATACTGAGTTTGGCGATGCTGAGTTTTATGATACTGAAGTGATGGACACGTAGATAGGAAATAAAACTGAGATGTAGATGGAAGTAATTTCATATTGCCACCAACGTGATAGCAAGAACAACTACTCTCAAGAAATGACATCACAAATAGTGTTTCGGATTATCACAAGCCATCCGGGATCCTACAATCTAATATTGCACATTTCAATATCAGTAACGCGGCATGAAAGGAAGTTTCGTGCACCAAGATACGTTTAGCTGGAAAAGTGAAACACAATGAAACATAGTACGAGACTGTTATCACACATGATACTGAGTGGTAAACCAGCTCCACTGTTATCAGCTAACCATGAAGCTGCGACACGCAATTACCTCATCACGAAGATCTAAATACGTCTTCGATATTCGCCGGGACGAATTTCCCTCTGACTGCACTCTGATAATCCACATACTCTCTTCCATAAACCTCGACCAGCTTCTCCTCCTCGTATCCACTCTTGGCATCCAACACGAAATACAGCGCCACCGTCAGAGCTGCCCTCGCTACCGAATCGGTGATCAGACTCAACCCCGCCATCCCACAAAGCACCCCCGAATACATCGGATGTCGCACGTATTTGTATATCCCCTCATTCACCAGTGATCCCCTCCCTGTTTCCGGATCGGTCGGTACCGGCCACGGACTTAAATTTCGCCCCAGATCCGCCGCGGATCGGTACACTAGGTACAGACCGAGCAATATCGAAGAAGGACCGAGGATGGATAGGATCGGGTCGCCGACGACGGGGACGGTGCCGATGGCTATGAAGAGTAGGGTTGTGAATTGAGCTATCACGTACTGTTCGCCGCGCTCGCCCACTTTTCCCTTGTTGTCACGAATCGATTGAATCGAAAATGTATGAGTGAGGGCAAAAATTGATGCATCTACATACTGCTCGATTCGAATCGAGGTCGACTCACATCCATGACGTTCCGCTCGATGTCGTCGGTGGAGGGCAGGTTCGATAGGAACGAATCCAAGTCGCCACCGCCGCTCCCATTCTCGGCAAACAGCGACGATCCATCACGTTGCCTGGTCGACGAAGCTAGTACCGATCTGCTAGGGACAACCCGGGAGGTTGATGGCACGAAGGCCGAACCTTCGGAGGCCACGAGCAGCAGTGCCGCCGCCGGTAGGACTAGCAGCCGTCTCATGGCGGATCCCTTGTCCCTTGCCGTCGATGTAGTTGAAGAGCGCTGCGGCTGCGGGCTGCGGGCGTCCGTCCACACGGTCGCCGTGATGCACCATGTGATGCTATCGATGAAGAAGTGATCAGTCAAAGCTCTTGATCGATCAAGCAAGGAACACCCGCCCACGAGAGTGATGTTTGCCAAAAGATCGCCACCGCCGCGAAGCGCCGAAAGATCCTGCCAAAAAACGGAATCTTTTCGGCACTGGCATTCTGAATGATGTTATCAGCGATAGTATGCATAACAAATACTTGATCCTAATGTATTCTTATCCTGTACCATATCGCCAAAACATTAAGTATTGATTCCTTTATGAAGGGGACGGAATCTCTTCATCTCCCTCCGACCGACGTGCGAGGACCACGCACTTGGAAGCAACGCAAAAATGACGACGCGCGGATCAATCGGTGACGACCATGACGATCGCCGCGGCGTGCACCATGGCAACTCCTCGGCTCATTTCCGCTACAATTGCTCCTCAGTAGGCAACTTTTCGATCTCCATCGCCACATCTCCAGCGTGTCGCGCCGCTGATCCTTCAACGGTGCCAATCCCATCGACACCTTGTCGCGAGGCTGCCCAAATTTGGACCGCGAAGCCGAACGAGAACCCCCCGACCGTCTTGGCCTGTGAGCTCGGCGGCATGGATATTGTAGAATTACGGTCGCCCAGAGGAGATAACATAACCGCGACGCCCTACGGAGCCGGCTCGCCCCCGAAACCGGTGATCCATCGTCCCGAGAGAGAGTTGGCAAACACGACGTCATCATGTCATCCTACGTACGACTTGGGAGGCTTCCCATGGTGGGCAAGAATCAGCTGCCGACGAGAACTCTAACGTCTGTGGGGAATCACGCCCGACTGGGGTCGACTGCGTGCAGGATGGCGATGGCAACGGTTGCCAGAGCGCATGCATCGATTGATGCTGCCATAAATGAGAAAAGGACAATCAGTAGGCAGAGCTCCTCTATATCCTCGAATGGCACCTCATATGGCAACGCAAAATTCGGCCTGATAAATGGTAGATTGAACGCAAACATGGAGCTGCCCAGACCCGTTTCCGTGCCCATGCTGACCGCCTCGAGCATGAGCAGCATCTCTCGCGAGTCGTCCGGCAACGGCACGACCAACTGGATGCAACTTTCCGGGTCGTCTTGCTCGTACTACTCGACCATGACGAAAGCTGCGGCTACCGCGGGAAATAATTTTGTGGTTGCCTCGGCAAATAGACACGCGTGCATCAACACCCCGGCTCCTCCTCCCGCGGATGGCGCCCCAAAAACCATCGTTAGGACCAACTCCGCCAAGAGCGACGGGGGCGGCGCCATGGAAGACGAGTACGGCGAAATGAAATCCGATGGCGAGACCTACACTTACCCCACGCCCTACAAGCTCGAATCCTACGGGACCTTCGGGCATCCCATGGCCACCACGAAGCTTCCCCGGTGCGTCCTCGATCCGGCATTTGTCAACTACAACACTTACGGGCAGCTGAACGAGGCGAGGGACAATGTGTTGGTGGTGTGCCACGCGCTCACCGGTAACGCGAGCTTGGACGCGTGGTGGGGAGAGCTGCTGGGACCGGGGAAGGCGTTCGACACCGACCTCTACTTCGTGGTTTGCTGCAACATTTTGGGAAGCTGCTATGGCAGCGTGGGACCTGCGAGCGCCCGACCCGGTTTCGACGAGGGCGCAGGCGAGATCCCATCCAACATTCCCAAGGACGCTACGGGGCAGCCGATATACGGAATCGACTTCCCGGACATCAGCGTCCGCGACACGGTGAGGTTGCAACTCATGCTTCTGAAGCACGAGCTGAAGATCAACTCGGTCAAGTGCGTGATAGGCGGGAGCTTCGGGGGGATGCAGGCCGTGGAGTACTGCGCCATGGCCGGGGCCACCCGACCGGTGGTGGCGCCCAATGGCACCGATGGCGAGGGACGCATGGGCGAGGGGAAGGACAGCGGCGTCGCTCCCTACGGCATTGGCGAATTCGTGACCAAGCGCAACGGCCGGCTCGAGCCTTTTGTGAGGTCTGCTGTTCCCATAGCATGCGGAGCCGCTCACACTGCATGGCAAATTGGTATCAGCGAGACGCAGAGGCAGGCGATATATGCCGATCCGAAGTGGAACGGCGGGAGGTATGACCCGGCCGACCCCCCGACAAACGGTTTGTCGGTGGCGAGGCAGGTGGCAATGGTGTCATACCGCACACCCCTGGGGTATCACCGCAAGTTTGGCAGGGCTCTCACGGACGAGAGTGGGCCGAGCTATGGTAGCAAGGCTCCCTGGCAGGTCAAGAGCTACCTCGAGTACCAGGGGAAGAAGTTCCTCGATCGATTCGACCCCGTCACATACGTCAAGCTCACGGAGCAGATGGACTCGCACGACGTGGGCAGGGGCAGAGGCGGCATCGAGAGGGTGCTCTCACATGTGGAGATACCCGTGTGTGTGCTAGGTATCGATTCCGATGTGCTCTACCCCCTGAGGGAACAGGAGGAGCTGGTACGCGGCATGCCTAACGCGGAGCTCAAGATTATTCATAGCGACGCGGGCCACGACGGGTTCCTTTTGGAACAGGATCAGGTGGCGGCGCACATCAAGAGCTTCTTGTACTCTCACGATTAGGGTGCGATGACGGCCGGGGCGTTGATTTAGAAGAAAAGGCATGCACCGCTGCCTTCGAGAGGATTTCGATGAAGAGACTGATGACACGACTGAAATGGAGCCGGGGATTATCAGTAGCGGTCCTTGGCATACGGCTATCTTGCTGGATCAGAACCAGTAGATGCATTGGACAAGTGAGCATCATCTCCCAACAACAACTTGGTATTGCAAATACACGGGCTTACTCAAGTTGCTATGTATAAAGCAGCTATCAATATACTCTGGGTGCGGACGAATAAGATTTAGTCTTTCACTGTTCACTCGTATTGTATCGAATATTAGCATACATACACACAGAGCATACAGAGCTGTTATTCTATTTTTCTCCTCCAGCAAGAGCACGCAAGTGACGAAGGCCGATTGGACTTTGAGTCAATAGGTCAGGAGCTAACTGTTTGTTGCTGGATGCCAAGAGAAGAGGCATGTCGAAGAAAGCACTTGTTGCAACTCATACCTGCTTCGGCACTGGTGGCTTATTTCTTGTAGGTGCCTCCTTCAGAGTACATTAGTTTCTTAGTATGAACATTCCAACCTCCGCGTACATGTCCAATACCGCTGCCAGCACATGGGTCTACTTTGTAGTAGGCAATTCGTGCCTGACATTGGAGTAGACGTTATCGCAATCGAGACGCCATTGTGCTAACTCAATAATTCAAGTGATAACTTTTTCATATAAATCCGTTCTCTCCTTCCTCGAAGGCAGTACGATAGAGCCGTGGGAAATGCCCTCCCCAACTAAGATTCGGTCGTCACGATGGCGGTGGAATGCTGCCCCCCGCCGCTGACGTACTGCATCGTGCTCTTGTACTTCATCTCCAACTTCGTCGGTCGGAACACGTCCTCGTCGCTCTTGCCCTGTCCGCACGCACCGCTCACACCGAATCCCCACGAGTACGCCCCACCTCCCTTCGTCAACACGAGTACGTGGGTGGATCCGCAGGACACCTGCTCGATCTCCGGCTGATCCTCCTCCACGATATCTTCCACCACGATGGAGTTCTCCTTGGGATTCTTCGGCGGAGTCTTTGGCTCATACACAAGGGGTACACGGCATGGAGTGCTTTCGCCGTACCCCTCCCCGGGAAGCTCGTAGGTGATGCCGAGGTTGCCGTAGTCGCCACGGCCACAGGCATAGAGCTCCCGTCCCGTCTTGTCAACGAAGCAGGAGAAGTGCATGCCACCGTCAATCTTGGTGATGCCCATACCCTCAAAGAATTCAATCTAAGGCGGTGTGGAGCAGAGAGGTAAATCATTAGCCAGTGTTGAAGTGAAAGCAGCAAATAGTGCCCAAACAACATGATGGGATGCGCGTATTAATCCCTAGCGGCGATATGACATCGGCTGCTCACCTTGGTCAGCTCCTTCCTGGCCTCATTATCCCCATGGCCAAGTTGTCCGTACTGATTCAATCCCGCCGAGAACGTGCTGAGATCCTTCTCCTTCGCCACCACCACCATATGCATACCTCCACAGGCAACCGCCACGACCGTCCGCTTGACATTCATCTCGGCCCACATGGGAGGCTTGGGTTTCAAGAAAGATTCGAGCACGATATCATTGGGTGTCTTCTTGTTGAGCTCGGGGACCGGACGTGCGAGTTCCCCAGCGGTGCCTATGCCCCATGTGACGAGGGTGTCGTCCTCGAGGAGGGCGGCATTGAAGCTACCACCAGCCGAGATGTCCTGTAGAAGATTTTGCGTATTAAGAGGGTGATGAGGGATTACATGGGATGGCGAGAGTGAATGCTAAACTACGAGAAGCCATGTGGCTCTGGGTTGATTCGTCGTAATAACACATGTTGTGATCTAGACATGCATCTCTCACCTTGGCCCTCTTGGGCATCTCCACGAGATGCATGGGCCAATCCTGATTCCCCCTGGGGGGCTTGTACCACTCGGGATTGTCGTCGTCCTCCAGCGCATCCATGTCCTTATTCCCCGTGACTTTTCGGTCGTCATCGCCGGGAGGCATGTTGCGAAAGTTTCGTCCCTCGTCGTCGCGGTAGGCTCCCCACATGTAAACGTCTCCCGCATCGCTGAGCGCCAACGATTGGGTTTCTCCGCAGGCCACCTGAGTGATGACCGCGTCACTCCTCTTTTGGAACTGGATCAGCGAAGTACCATTGTGGATTTGGGAGGTGCGTCCGTTTGGGCCGTATTCCGAGGGATGGAATCCGCGCACCTGGCTGGGCAATGCTCCCCCCTCCTTCTCCTCGGTGGCTAGCCATCCAAGGCTACCTTCGTCGGGGCATCCCCACGAGTGGACTTTTCCGTCCTCCTCCAATGCCAGGCTGTGCAATCCGCCGCTGGCCACCATGGTGATTGGCACGCCACGCATGTTCACCAAAACCCTCGGCCGACGGGCTTCCGTGACGCTCTCCCCACATCCCAACTGTCCGCAGTCACCACTGCCGAAGACGACGATGTCCCCGTAACTCCTCCCGTACCTCCTTCGAAATCCATCCGCCTTCAGTATGTAATTGTCCACCACTCCCGTGTAAAAACCATCCCCCGGGATGGACCCGGATCCCAACTGACGCTTCGCCCAATTGTACACCTGACAGTTCAACTTGAGCATCGAATCGTTGTACTTCTTCCTGCGCGCCTCCCGGGAGTTCGTTACCGGGACGCGGCGCGACGATCGGGAGGAGGAGACGCTGCGGGTGGGAGAAGATGTCGTGGACGACATTCCGGTCGCGCCGCCGCCGAGCCCCCCCCCGAAGGAAAATCCTCCGCCGGGGGAGGGAGGGGGGGCGCCGGCGATGCCCCGGCGGCCATCGTCGGTGCGGACGCCCTTGGCGAAGTGATCGGACCCGAAGGTGTCGTCGGTGCGCTGGTCGGTGCGTCGCTTGGGCATGATCGTCGTCTGCTCTCTGGCTTTTTCGTCGTCGCCGAGCTCGCGCCTCGCGCCGATGCCGTCGTCGTCGGTCGTTGTCGTTGCCGTTTTTGTGCGGCTGTCGTTGGTTGTTGGTTGACCGATACGTTTGACTTGAGTTGACTTATCATCTGTCATCTCTCGTCAGAAATATATCTTGAGTTTGTTCCCGCTGACTTTCATTTGAACTATGAAGTTTTTAAACATTTATTTACTCGTGTTCATCTTATTTGGGCAATTAATTTTTATTCAAATGACTATTTATCAATATATTACCAACTAAAAATGGCCTTTTATTGTTATTCATATAACAGAGTGTAAATAATACAAATGTTATAAAAATGTTTGTATTATGTTCATTACGGCAAGAACAGAAAAAAATTCAATAATTTTTAATCTAGATAATTCCAACATTTCGACATCGAACATAGAGATAAAGGATCAAATGAGTATTGTACGTATTGTTTTAACATATTTTCGATATCAAACAGACATATCATACGTTACATCATTCGAGCTCGTAGCTGGAGCTGGAGGCTGGAGCCTGCTGGAGCTCCTCTGCCTCCTCTCTCGCACTCTGCACTTCGTTCTCGCTCTTGCCGTCTCTCTTCGATCGCCTCCGCAGCCCCAGCCTCGTCGAAAGCAGCAGGACCTCCATCCGTGCCACTCCAACTCCACTGCTGTACTTCATTCCTCCATCGACGATCATGCCCCTCGTTAAAATCTTCGCCCGTGTGGGCATGAACAAGGCCATACCACTGACGACGCTGCAATCCAAGATGTGCAAGATATGGTCGACCAAGCCCGAGACCACCAAGCTCATCCTTTCTCGGGTGGAAGGTGAGCAAATAATGTTGCGACGTCCTGATGATGGGCCCACCCTTCAGTCAAACAATGATATTTCCTCACGCTACAATATCAACATTTCCCTCTCGATGTGACAGATTGGACTTCCGAATCATTCAACGAAGATTGCTACGTCGACATACGCGCCTACGGAAAATCGGAACGGACCAGGGAGTTCGTCCTCGACGGCATGACGCAGATACAGGCGGCGTTCGCCGAACACGATTTGGTCGCGAACGTGAGGCTGGAGACATATGAGGGCGAGAGGTACTTTCACGTGCCGCCCAAGAAGTGAAAGACTGGATGATAGGTATTGTAGGGTTCGATCAACTTCGATGGGCGCACCATATTTCACACCATGGTCAGCGATGCGGTGCGTTAGCAGGAGAACGGACGAAGGGATGTGCATGGTGCATGTAATGCAAAGACTATGTGCCAGGCCATCTGGGTGGGATGTGATGACCGAAGTGGTACCTATTGATGTGGATAACTGGGATTGGCTCTCCATGGAGTCTCAAACCGCACTTGGTACATGCAGAATGCAGTTGTGGTGAACGAGGTTGATGATTGCACAGGTACAATGAATACCATAGTAAATAAGGGATGCATCCTGGGGTTGTACTTCTTTGGAAAACATTGTGCATGTGGCATAGCAGAGAGAGCGGCAGAGATTCAATACCAGTGATCTCAAACATGAATTCATATTGTTGCTTGTCATCCGATTCTTTTTCACCTGACATAAATTATTCCAAAGCAAGGTAATGAGAGATAGAGGCATCAAATGAAGACTCCACAGACAGTGCCTTTACCAAGAGACTGACACCATGAGATATAGTGTATCGCAACATCTAGGGTGAAACATGTGCATGTCTCTCAGCAACGAATTTAGTGAAACACTCACATTCTCTAAATTATTGTAGTTGATTCTCATTGGTATAAACTTGGTGTACGCTGTGCAATGGCTGCAATTCGTGACACGTAGTGATTGACATCAATCAGAGTGACCTGCTAGCTGAAGTCAGATACTTTGTGTATACTCCAACAACTCCAAGCTATGAGCGTTACTAAGCTGTACTCATGGCATCCAGTCAAGTACTATTCTATGTCTCTGATCACTTGTGATGGGCACAATATTAGGGACCCATTAATGGCAATAAGTTAGCACACATGTAGCCATGCCTGTTTGGATTTTGGATTGGGTCTTGTATCTGCAATGGTATGTACCTATACTTCTCATAACTGTTGCTCACTTCACTGATATCATTTCAGCGCCGAGAGTGACAACTATATAGCTGTGAGGACTATGTTCACACCTTTGCTTCCAATCACACTACAAAATATCATGCCCGTGTCCTATCACCAATGATACTTCGGCTCTAGAGGAAAGTTTTATGGGGCTTTCATTGGGAAGGTTATGCAAATGCGAGAAATCATTGCTAATGATCTTCCAACTGAGCGTGTGATTACAATGTCCGATCTCTCATGCTCATGAGAAGGATTGATGTGTGAGGTAAGTAACAAGAACAGGAACTGCAGAAGCATGATGGTGATAGATTATGAAATAAAATGTGTACGCTCTGCTGTGATCAAAGTTATGTTAGAAAGACCCAGCTTTTACATCAATGATCAAATGGAAGTTATCATTATCAAATGTGGAAGAGTTGAAATATGGTCAAAACGAAGGGGATGGCAGAGGATATTATAATTATATATAGTATGTGTGGTGCTTTCATGAAACATGTTGATGAATACTGATACTGCTCTGACGAGCCCATGAGAAATGCTGTGAAAGCTTGAACTTGAATTGGTGATCACCATCACCTTGCTACGATGCAATTCAAGATTTGTGTTGTTGAGATGGAGGAAAATCTCAGTCTCAGTCTCACGCCTCCATGGTTTCAACACCAACAAGTCAAAGGCAAAGGTCATCAACAATGATTTGGATATTGGCAATATTGGATATGTCTCTATATCATGCAAATGTTCTAGTAGATCCAATAATTCACTGCTGAATCTTAGTCTTACTCTTACTTTGATCATGAGGGTGTGTATTATCATTATGCAGAAAAGATACATCTACACGGATTTCCAAGCTACATGAGCAAAGAAAACCCAGAAACACCTTTCACAATGCTGAGCCTGACCACTCCTCATATTGTTGCATTAACTTGCCCACCTGATGTGGTGTTAGTGTCAGCCGTTCATTCCCAAACTATTATCAACATCACTTCCTGTGATGCAGGTTTTTTAGATTCCAATATCCCTGGTCTCCTCCGCATTGACTTCTTGCTGTAAATGTAAACCCTACCAACATTGAGCTGCACCAGATGCACAACCACCAAGAATTTTTAGCCAGACAACCACCAGCACATGTCTAGGTTATTAGATCTAGGACTAGGATGATTGTGATCAGCAGGCCAATGTCAATGCATGCATGGGACGGCCCTTAAATTTCTCATTTCAGAACATTATTTAGTCCCACACTTGCATGAGGGATGTTGTCACAGGACCTGTTGAACACAGTGACAGTGGTCGCTAGGCATAGCTCGTGTTTGTGTTTGCCTCGCGGATAACACTAACGACGATAGTTGCGTAGCAACTAACTGAGTGTTAACTTCGGGAGGTGGTATGAAATAATGAGGCAGTCGATGTCGATGTGCTGCCCAGCTATCTTACCAAGCTATGCGTTGCCAATGTGTGATGGCAGCGTCTGTACGCCGCCGGCCAGACCGAGCTCTGAGGGCCATGGGTTCACGCACAACAGGAATACCTAGTACTCCAACAGGACCAGCAGCAGCAGAGTATGTCAGAGATTGTAGAAGCATCAGCTCTAGATCTAGAGTCATAGTCATAGGTATACAGTGACAACACAGAATTTCAAACACCATGCCCTAGCCAGGCAGTGTATCACAATCTGTAGCTGTAGTTTGTAGGTGTTACAATTACCGTATTTGAGACTTCTGTATGGTTACATAGAAATAGAGACATACTGATACTGACCCGCCTGTGTCCTAGTCCTGGCAGAAGAGTGTATCACTATCAACTTCTGTAGTGTTTTAAGTTATATGCATGTGTCTGTGTCTCTGCTGTAGTTATTATTTTATTAACAGACAGTGCAACTTTTTCTCAGATTTGATAACATGATACGATAATATGATACGAGAACATGACACAGATGTGAGGGGTGAAATGTGCATCCAAACCTCTCAACTTCTAGAGCTAGAGTACTGGAGTCCAAGTTTTGCATATTGTGTAGAGTGTAGGTAGACTAACACGCAGATCATGGTGCTGCCCCCCGCCCCAACCCAAACACTTGACTGTCTTTCTGCTCAGAGACAGAGAGCGACGTCCAGGGGTCCACCCATCTTGCCCAAACGCCACCTGGACCTGGCCAACATCTGTCCGTCCATTGGTGGTACATACATACATACAATACCTCTTGCTCTCTAGGTATCACATCTCTGCTCCTTCACCTTTGTGCTCTGTAGGTATCACTTTTTGGGGAGAGGATTGGGATTGGGGATTGGGGACGGATCAATCTTTGGCTCGCTTGATGAGTCTGGAAGATCCCGAACGTTATCATTTTAATGTTGACCCCTTCAGATTTCAACGATGGATTTCGA
>JALLBE010000796.1:0-10831 GCA_036939795.1 Thalassiosira mediterranea
GGCTCGTCGCTGGCTTTCGTTTCGATGTTCACCATAGAGAACTATGTAGTGTACAGTTTGAAAATTTTGAAATCAAGTGAAAGTGAAGAAAAGTGAACTAGTTATCTCGACGGCCGTTTCCAGTCGCAGCTAAGTACAAATGGGTACGATCTTCTAAGCTATTGCTACTACTTTTAAGTTCTTCTGCGGTGATATAATAAGAAACGGCCATAGGCAACCCAGGCTTAAACAGTGCACCCACAATGAGATAGAAGATGGAATTGAGCTCTTCTCATCAGTTGAGTCTAGAGATCGACAGGGGGTTACACTTAATGCGTGTGCTTGATTCGTTACTCAGGCTCGCATAGGATCATTATGATATCCCTGTTTCTTATCGAATTCTCTCCCTTAGAGTTCTCCCTCCGTTAGAGCCTATTGGCCCAGAGTATTGGCCCGTGAGTAGTTCTTCGGTGTTTACTCCCGATAATGGAAACCTCATCTTGCGTGACACTTTGACTGCGGGGGCATGAGTCTCTCGAAGGTTATCCGCTTGCGCTTTCTCGTGAGTACCAATCAACCCTCGTCTACGGCACATAGCATGATGGATGTATGCCAGCATGAATCGAGCAAAGGTGCACCCATCTAGCTCTGAACGGTTATATCGATAGAGAAGTGGGTCGAGCCGAGGGAGATTGCGACGAAGGAGGACACGTCTAACGATCCCCTCCGCGCCGTCGCTCCAACCTCTCCATCAATGCGCGCGCCTCCTCCAGGCTTCCAAAGCATGCAGGATCATCGCCGGCGTCTACCCTGTCTCGACTAGGACTCCTGCTGCGGTTCCTACTCTTGCTCGGGCTGCGGCTGCGACTTCTGCTTCGACTTCTGCTATGATCTCTGTCCCTGCGCCTGCGCGACTGTTTGTGCCTGTGCGATTTCCTCTTGCGCCGTGACGGCGAGCGAGATCTTGAGCGCGATCGGGATCCGGATCTCGACGGCGATGCCGAATAAGATCGCGAGCGAGATCTAGAGCGTCTGTCGTCCCTCCTGCTTCGTTTCCTCTCGCCGTGCCTCCTTTTGTGCTTCCTGCTGTGTTTCCTACGATCGTGATCTCTATCCCGGTCGCGATCTCGATCCCTCTCCCTCCTACGCGAACCGTCTCTCTTCCTGTCGCGTTTCTTGTCCTTCCTATCATTTTTCCCATCCTCGACATCCCCGGGCATGCCCGTCGCGGAGCCCAACTTATCGACAGGATCATCCGTCCTGGTCATCCATGCTGGCAACGTGGTACCTCTCCCTCTGCCCATCGGCCTCACCGGTGGCGCCGGTGCAGCATTCACAGCGCTTAAACCACGGCTTTGGGATGTAGGAGGCATCGGAGGGGGGGATGGCTCTCCCTCATCCTCTCCCACCAGCGAGTAGCCATTGAAACTCGCCGCCCCCGCTCCACCCCCTCCCTTGCCCTTCAATATGAGATTGCCAGGGTCAATGGCGCTACTCATACCTATATTGGATGCCATGGCTCGTCCCAGCTGGGAGTCTGCGCCAGCTATGCCATCTCCGCTAAAACCTCCTCTGCTACCACCTCCGCCCCCTCTGCCGCCACCTCCTCCGCCGCCACGCTGTAAATCGGCCTCCAGCTCTTCATTCCCCGGATCCAAATCTTCACCACTATCCTGGTTGACGTACTTCATGCTCAGCTTCACCTTGTGCCGCTTCCTGCTCCGTCCATCGTCGCCCTCCATCTCCTCGACATCAATCTGTATCACCTTCACATACACATCCATTTCTAATGAGACCACATCGTTGACATCCTCCACGCGCGATTGGTGCAGTTGGGATATGTGTACTAATCCACTCAATGGGGAATCGTGCAGGCGGACGAAGGCGCCGTAGGATTCGATGCGGGAGACAACGCCCCGATGGACGGAATATAGTTCGGGAGGCTGGAAGCGCGGACGCTGCTCGCCGCGCTGATAGTGGCTCATGATGAATTATGGTGGTACGCCACCATCCACGTCCACGTCGCGGCGGGCGGCGGGCGCGCCGGCGTCGCCTTCCCTCAGGGCGCGGCGAGTAAGAATTGTGCTCGGTATAGCGTTCGGCAGGACCCACCGCGGCAGATAGCGTCGAATCGCGTCTTGTTGGAAGTTGGAAAGCGTTGGTCGGACGCGCGGGGCGATGAAGAGGCTGCTGCGCTGCAGCGGGGAGCGGGGAGGGAGGAGCAGGAGGGAGAAGGAGGGAGAAGGGAGATCATGAATCTTCATGAATCATGATGCCTTGCCAACTAGCGTTATTTTTAGCGGGTGGGCCCGATAGGTAATGTATTGTCGCGCGCAGTAGAAGGTAAAATAGTGCGCAAAAAAGACAAAAAATTTCTGACTTACCGCGGCCCCCCAAATGAGAGTCGAACGGCGCGGAAGTCGGAAGTCGGGCGCGTCGGGCGGGCATCGTGCGGGCCGGCGGCGGGGGCGGCGGGCGGCGGGCATGGCAGATGGCAGATGGACAGCCAGATGGAGACAGATGGATGTGGCAGTACATAGTAGAGCACACCTCCTCCCCGGCTCCGTAGGCGCAGCTGACACGCGACGCCCTCATCTGACAAAATAAAGCGACGCTACCATCAGCTGCCCGGGGTCGAACCACGACGAAGCATGGAGGAGATGGAAGTTCGGGGGAGGGTCGATGGAACCTCGGGCACATCACAGGCGTCGATGTCAACGCAGTCCGAGGAGGACGTTGCCACGGGGCTCCTGGAATTTAGCGGCGGTCGCGCAGAGCCCACCGTCGAAGTGAAGGCGAACGCTGACGAAAAGAAAACGGATTATTCGATCGATGATCGGGAACGGGGCGCGGGGACGGGGATAGGATCCAAGCAATTGCACGATGATGCGAAGTCGGCGAGTTTTCGCCGACATATACAACAGCAGCTACGATATTTGGATGATATGAACAAGCTACTAACCCCCCCCCACCCGCCTCCATGTACAACTGTTGACGAGCAGACCAAGGAGCAGTCTCAAGCTGTGAAGGATGACGAGGTTCATAAAACAGGCGACCGTGAATCTAGAGAACATGTTGACAACTCTCCAGACACGAAGGAGGAGATGATGCAGGAGCTGGGCTTGCCCGAATGGATTGACCAAGCGGGAATGATCTGTGGTCCCACACGCGATGGCATTGAGAGTTATGTCAAATTGGCATTGAAGATCGCACTGAAATTGACAGAGCACCTTGTGGACGCGGAGCGGGGCGGCAGTGAACAGGGCAAAAACCACGTTGCTCTTTGGTGTATTGCCACCAAAAACGTAATGCTTCGGTGGAGACATTCTTCTGGAACAACAACATCACAAGACATTCAAGAGTGCCTTTTCACGAGCCGTAGAGGGGGGCAGGATGGTGAAACTGGCAGAGTGATGCAGCGATTATATGCCTTCGGAATCCTGATTTATGAGCTTCTTTCGCAAGGTGAAACTGTCAACGATCGAGCCATGCCAGTTCATGAGGTGTTCTTGAATTCACTTTCAGTAGGTTCAACGGCTCTTGACACCCAAAATGATGGCAACCAGAAACAGCAGAAAAGACTAATGCGTCAGCCATCAAATAGGATATCCGAATGCATATCGAAGCTCGAGTCAAAATGCATCCCTTGGTCATTGTGTGCTCTAGTCAGGAACCTTCTGGATTGTGGCAACGAGGACTTTTGCGAGGACGAATCTTACACCTCATTCGAAGATCTGAAGCTTGACCTGGAGCTCATGCTCAACGACCCTGGGCGTTTCCTGGCGAACATTCCCACCAATCCAGTACCTTCATTGTCCATCCCAGACAAGCTCTATGGCCGCGATTCAGAAATTCTGCAACTTGAACAATCATACCAGAAGCACATCAATGGAGGGTGCACATGCGTCACTATCAGTGGAAGCGCGGGGGTTGGCAAATCAAAATTAGCAGTGGATGTCGTCCAAAGGTTGGCAAACGAATCGGGTGACTTTTTCCTGAAGTCCAAGTTTGATCAGAACAAGGACGCCAAGCCCCTGTCTACTATTTCGGCCATGTTTGACAAGCTTTGTGATTTGTTTGCAAAACATGCCACTCACGGTCAAATTATAGCAGCTGGTGAAGAGTTACAGAATACCCTCGGGCAAGCGAGCAGTCTTCTTGCTGGCCACATTCCAAGTATATCGAAGTTGATGCGTGCAAGTGGCCCAGTTGAAAACGCCAGTGATTGTGTTAACTCGGCTGTGAGCTTGCGGTATATGTTTGGTGAAGTCTTGAGTATCATATCCTCCCATTCACCACATCCCATATCTATTGTCCTCGATGACGTCCAATGGGCTGACTCGTCGTCCTTACTGTTGATTGGCAATCTGGTTTACACCATTTGGGATAGAGACAAACGAGTCTTATTCACCTTTTGTTACCGCGATGACGACGCTAGCAAGTCCAAGGCCTTCGAAGCATGGTTGAGTTCTACTGCTATGTTTCACTTTTGTGAAATTAAAGTGAAATGCATGCAACCTTGTGATGTCAACCAGCTCGTCTCGGAAACACTGCACCTTAGTCCCCGAATCACGCGTCCACTTTCGTCAGTTCTGCATCACAAGACGCGGGGAAATTCTTTATTTCTCAGGCAGCTTCTTGATTCGTTGAAAGAGCAGAGGTTCATCTATTTCCAAATGAGCCCACCACGTTGGACTTGGGATTTGAACAAAATAATGGATATGAAAATATCAGATGATGTCGTTGCCCTTCTGGTGGAGGAAATGCAGAGGATGCCACCTGACTTGCAACTTGGGTTGAGAGTTGCGTCATCCCTTGGGTCATCTGTTGACATCTCCATCCTTGGAGTTGTAACAAATGAGTTTGGTGTAAACATGAAGGATATCCTTCAGCAGGTGTCTATTCGGGGTTTTTTGGATTATCAGAATGACGTCAAATTTGTGTTTGCCCATGATAAGGTGGAACAGGCAGCATACAACTTAATGGAGGAGGAACAGAGACGCGAGTATCATATGAAACTTGGGTTGGCTATTCTTAGGCATACACAGGAGAACCCTGGAAATGTATGGCAGTTTTTCACAGCTGTCAGGCAAATAAATCGTGGTGGACCAGGTATGGTGCAAGACGTCACCCAGAAAATCGCTATTGCATCGTTGAACTTGAAAGCTGGCAACCGCGCAGTCGATCTTTCTGATCAGCACACCGCATTGGAATTGTTTGAACATGGAATATCATTCATCGATGCCGATCTTCGTTGGACAAGCCAATATGACCTCAGTCTAGAGTTGCATGATGGGGCAATTGAGATGGCATGCTCTTTGAACGAGACATCAACAGTGACGAAGTTAGCAGAGCAAGTTTTACTTAATGCGAAGTGTGGCGATGACACCTTGAACTGCCAGTTCGCAACTGTCAAGTTACTGAAGTCAGCCCTTCTGGTAGAGGACTCAAAAAAGGTTGGTACGTTCATACGTTCGCAGTCAGTGGCCCCATTGTCCTGCACTGTGTGACAAAACTGACTCATTTTCGTCCTTTATCTTGTAGCGTTCTCGATTCTCAATCAGTTGGAAGAGACTCGTCCCTGTTGGTCAGATGATTCTGAACTTTTGGCTGGAGTTCAAGAGATGGTCACCACTTTCCAAGAGATCTCAGATGAGTATATTCTGAATCTAAAGGATTCTGAAACATGCGAGAGGGACGTTTTGCTGATTTATGTTTACCAGGAACTGAGCTTTTTATACATTCATCTTGATGCAGAGGCAATTCACTGTTTTAGCCTCAGAATGGCCCAAATTACCATGAAGAATGGACTCTGTCCCATCTCATGCCTCGCCTTTGCTTTTTTGGCCATCCTACTAGTCAACAAAGGGCATGCCTCTCTTGGATACCGTGTAGGCACTCTTGCACTGAGGCTGGTTGGCAAAAGCAGCGCTCAGAAATGTGCATCCATGGTATTTGGTATTGTGGGGCATTTTGTATCATGGGCGGCGTGAGTGTCAGACTGTATTGACTGATTTGCAGAGGACATCGATATCACGCTTATGTATGCTGACAATCTTTCTCGTTCATCGTGTTTTGCAGGGAGCCTCTACAATCCATCACTGAGTATCATATTGATGGATACAAATGTGGGCGAAGAAGCGGAGATATTCACTTCGAAACTGCCAACCATCTGTTCTTTTTAATGACAAGCTTCTCCAGCGGTCAGACTATTGCCATTGTTAGGCAAAAGAGCAGAGAGCTGTTGATTCAGCTCATTCAACGCAAGCTGAAGTTATTCAAGGGCTTGACATCTTCGATTCATCTGCTGGGAGGCATACTCGCAGAAGGATTAGGATATGAAATGGAAGAGGATTTGCAGAACAGACTACAACCTACGTCTACGTGGGAAGCCTTGCTAAAATTTCCAGGGCATGATATGAATAGATGTGAGTGTCATTTTGCACTGAAGGGCCATGTGTCAATCAAATCTTCTCTTTCTCTCTCCTTTCTTTTTGCTTACAGCGTGTTTGTTGTCGTGTATTTTTGTAGCAATGTTGGCATATCAATTCATGAGGTCGTTTTTGTTCAAAGAAAGCTGGCAACCTGAGCAGGATGTAGTGCTAGAACAAAGTGTGCTTTTGCGAGCAACTTACCTCCAAGGCGTTTTCTTTGAGGGATTGATGATGTTTCGCATCGCGCGCAGAGAACTAACTCAGGGCGATTATCTGGCAAAAGGAGAAAAGGCCTTGGGTTGGATGAGGCGTATGGGACAACACTGCTCGTGGAATTTTGACAACAAAGCATTGCTGCTCGACGCGGAACGAAACTATACATTGGGTAAACACGATCAAGCTGCATCGCTCTACATGTGTTCTATCCAATCATCTCATGAACACAAGTTCATTCACGAGGAAGCCATAGCCTGTGAGCTTGCCGCATCATTCTTCTATGAAATTGGACAGAAACACAAGTCGCACTCAGTGTATCACCACTCTGTGGAGTGTTACAAAGAGTGGGGAGCTTTTGCCGTTGCCGAGCGAGTTGAGAGTGAAATCGAAGATAGGTTTGGCCCCGATTTCATGCTCACACATGATGAGCAGTTGTTGGCATCCCTCACCACACCAGGGAAACCAACAGGGAATAAACGCCCAGAGCCAGTATGAAGTGTGACACGATGCTAGCCTACCATATTAGATGTGGAGACTGTATGATCAAGCCCAGGCACGGCCCTCTCCGAGGAGCCATCGGAGGCACTTGGAGAAGGTTAATTCAGCCATGTCGACTCTTGTTTCCATAATAAGATGGGTCTCGAGCAATCGGGGGAATACTGGATGATTTGTTAAGTTAGCCATCTGATAGTTTAGCATTGATCTCCGTCCTCGGCGGCACCTTCTAATCGGTGGTTGGGCTCGTGAAAATTCCGTGCATTGTATGACAGCTCAACCATCCAACCCGACCAGCTTGCTGCTAACATCCCACAGTCTCTTCGACTCCTCCGTGTCCAGAACGAGCTCCTCCAGCGGTCGCAACTCGCTGTTCACGAAATAGCAGCGCTCGCGGTCGCGTTCCGCATCGCCCGCGTCCATCATCGAGCAGAACACGCTCGTGTACGCGCCGGACGTCGGCGTCTTTTGCAGACAGGTCATGAACGCCGAGAATAGGATGTTCGGGTAGTACAGGTACCATGGCATATCGCGCCTGAGAAGGAGATGTGAAAGAGGGGTGAGTTGAAGATGTCAGGAAAATGTGAGCACCGTGCACTGTGATTCGCTTTCGGTAGAAATGATATGGGAGGCCACTTACACCACATCAGTTCTACATGGAGCGTCCAATATGATGCGTTGCCATTTAAGAATAGAAAGCTGGTAAGATGGTGTTCAAGAATCGGGAAGGACTTTCGCAACGAATACGCATTTCAGCCTTACATACCTGACCAGACCCGGATGAAGACAATAGCTTCGTACGGGGTAGCTTTCATCGTCGACATTGGCCGGTGCACGTTTCATCTGGCCCATGCCTCCGTTTGCACAACTCTCCTCAGCCTTTGTGGGTACATTCGGTGTCTGAGGCGCATCGCCCCTCTTGGCCGCAGTTGGGGAAACTATGTGATCGAAACCCAATCCAGTTCCATCAAGATCATCTTCATCTGCAGATGATGGTGATATAGGTGTCAGCTTCTTTCGCCTGCCACGTGCCTTCCTCTTGTTGCTTACGTCGGGGACCACATCTTTGACGACGTGATCTTCCTCATCCTTCTTTTCATCCTCTTCACTGCTAGACGACATAGGAACGAGTGTGGGGCGTATCTTCTTTTTCTTCTTCGTCTTCTTTGCCATCTCGCCGGGAAGCGATGGAGACTTCGGAGAAGCGACGACGTCGTCGAAACCCAATCCCAATTCGTCGCGATCGCCTTCCGTGGTGGGTGGGTCCTCGACCGGGGTAATCTTGACACGCAATGTCTTCTTGGCAGTCTTGGGCGGTGCGTCGGTTTGCGGGACAGGAGAGGATCCTCCCACGACGATGTCGCCGAATCCCAGGCCGACCTCGTCCCGCTCCTCGTCGCTATCGTCCGCGGGAGGGTCCTCGACCGGGGTGAGCCTCGGACGCAACTTCTTCCTGCCGTTGTTCGGCGGCGTCGTCGACGGGATGACGGGAGCGACCGGCGCGGACGATCCCTCATCATCCCGTCCATCTGCCACGATGGTTCGGCGACTGACTCCTCCTACCAAATCCCTCTCCCGCCGACCCAGCTCGAGCGCGAACATGACGTTGCACGCCTTCGACTGGGCGTACTGCTCGAAGAGCGCATACCTCCTGCGACGGCACAGGAGGTCGTCGAGGTCGACGCCCGGCTCGAACCCCAATCTCCCGTCGTCGACCACCCGGCGCCTCCGTCGCGCGTTGCGGTACAGCGAGGAGGAAACGGTGATCACCCGCGAGGGAGATCGTTCTTCGGCAGACGTCTCGCGCAGCTTTGGCAGGAGGAGGTTCGTCAGCAGGAAGTGCCCCAGGTGCTGCATTGCATCGCGGAGCAAACATGGAGCAAAGCGGTTATAGATCAGAAAAGGCGATATCGACAAATATCGATGCAATCGAACGGCGAAGCATCTCGCGAGTACACAGGTATGGCAGTCCACTACTCACGTTGGCCGCCATCGTCATTTCGAGCCCGTCCACACTCTCCTCCCTCCTCCCCCTCATGACGCCCGCGTTGTTTATCAGGACGTGGAGCGGCAATTCCATGTCGAGGAAGGCGTCTGCCGCCGCACGCACGGACGACATCGACGACAGGTCTAACTTGACGAACCTCATCCTCCTCATAATCCTCCACCGCTCCTCCTCATACTCCTTCGTATCCTCCTCCTTTGTCGTCGTCGTCGTCGTCGCGTCGTCGAAATAATTCGGGTCTATCTCCCTCATCGCATCCCGCGCCCGACTTTCCGACCTGCATCCCATCACCACGATCGCGCCGCGAAGGTAGAGCTCCCGCGCCGTCTCGAGGCCGATGCCGCCGTTGGCACCCGTGAGGAATACCACCCTGCCCTCCACGGACTCCACGGACATGGCGGCGGTCCCCAACCCCCCGGCAGAGGATGATGGCGCTCGCGGCGGGACGGGACCGTCCACCTCCGAGCGGCGCGTGTCCGAGACGAGCCACGCGGAAATTAGCGTCGAGATCGCGGCGAGGACGACGACGGCCTGCGAAGACGAGGGCGAATCGAGGTACCAGGGCGCGATGCAAACGTCGCCGCCCAAATCGCACGCGACGACATGTTGCAATCCCCAGACGAGGGCGGCGAACGCGACGCGCAGCAATACGGGGCGCCAATGCCTCGCGTCGCCGAATAGGCGTCGCTCGTGGAAGGAGGATAGGAAGCAGTGCACCGCGAGGGCGTACGCCACGCAGGTGAACGTGGAGAGGAGGATGACGACGGTTGCGATGTCGGCGAGGTCTCTCGTAGGCTGCTTTGCTAGCCTCGTCTCGGCGGCCGCATCGTCCATGGCAGATCGAAGCTCCGGCGGCTCCGTTCCAACCTTGCCATTGCCGCCATCGTCCGTTCCTTCCGACTTCGACTCCTCCTCGACATCGATGCCCGCCGCCGGTTCCCCACCTGCTCCTTCCGATGCCGAGCCCGCCGATGCTGCATCTTCCGAGGCCGGGTCCGCCGGCGCCGAGTCTGCCGCCGACGTTTCCGCGGATGAGGCTTCTTCCGATGGAACCGATTTTTCCGGGGCTTCCGCGGAGTCTGCCGCGGCGATCCTTGCCGCCGACGAGGCAGCTTCCGCCCGGGAAATTGCGGTCTCCGCCGCGATCCCGGCCGCAATTTCCTCCGATGCCAAGGCGGCCTCTTCCCGGGATGACGCGGCCCTCGCTGCCATTCCTGCTGCCGTTTCCTCGGCGGTGGCTTCCTCGGCAGCGGCTTCCTCGGGGGTGGCTTCCCCATCAGTTCTCTCAGCCACCACCCTTTCCTCAGTCAATGTCTCCGCCAATGTTCTTTCCTCGGCCGTCGTTTCCACGGACTCTATCTCCTCGGCGATTGTCTCCGTCATCGCTGCGGTTTCCTCCGTCGCACCATTCGTCGCAGATGGCTCTTCGATAGCTCTCCCAATCTCTGCCACCGCTGGAGCTTCCGGCTCTTCTCTCCCCGCGTCTGCTGCGGTTGTTTTCGTGGTCACTTCTACTGCTGCACCGGATTCCGTCGCTGCTCCTTCCACCGTGGGTGCGGGTTCCGCCGCCGGCACCGCATCCGCCACGGCCGCTCCTTCCGCCGTCCCCGGGTCTCCCGACACTCCTCCCATTATTTTCTCCGTCGATTCCATCTCCGCGGCTGCACCCGATTCCACGATGGCCGTGGTCATGGCCTCGATC
>JALLBE010000797.1:0-15923 GCA_036939795.1 Thalassiosira mediterranea
ACAAAAAGTGATGTCCGCGATAGTATGGGTCAATGAAGTCTCATCAATGTAACTAGTAGCCGGTGTTGGGGCGGTCAGGGGTCCCATGTGGGGTACTCCTGTTCTTGTGCCACCGTGGCTCTCGCTGGTGGCGACAAGCAGAGGCTGTCTTGTCACTTCTGTCCAAAAATTATGGCTCAAGGTAGCCTGTATCATCCTGAGGCATGTTGTCATTGACTGCAATGGGCAGAAAGGTCAAGATAGTCCATCTAGATGTTAAAACGATCAACGGCATAAATTTTATCTATGCTATGTTTAAAAGCGAATAAAACCATTGCCCCATCCTCCAGGACAGGACAGGGCAAGCTCTAATGACTCTATAGGTGGTATAGAGGCGCCCTGCACCCCCCCGGTGTCCAGTTGTATATGGACTTCCACCAGAGTGGTGGAGGGAAGATTGCTAGGGAGAGGGGTCACCATGGTCGATGAGTTTTTTGTGCTACGGGACTATGCAAAGATTTCCATTAAACGGGGCCTTGGAAGATCTCCTTTTTAGTCCAAGCTCTCGAAATACCTTGGCAGCAAGTCTAGCAAAATTATTCTTGCGTGGTCTCCTGCATCTTGATAGGCCAGCTTTGAGTCCTCCAATAGGAAAAAAGGAGTTCAGTCGATAGATTAAGCCCTCCATTGTTGCCATGGGTATATGTGGCAACAATGATGAGCTTTGGAGAGGGTTCTGAGGCTTGCTTGGTAGGCAGCAGCACCGTTTACATTGCCAAGGCACAGTCCAAATCTGGCCATTTTCACAGGGTCTCATGCACCCTGTGGGGCCATCATAAGGCTCTGGGTAGGCAACCAGTTGAAGCATTGCTATCTCAAGCCCTCCATTGTTGCCATGGGTATATGTGGCAACAATGATGAGCTTTGGAGAGGGTCCTGAGGCCTGCTTGGCAGGCAGCAGCTAGTTTGGTATGCGGAGACACCCTCCAAATCGCACCATTTCCTAGAAACAAAAACTATCCTGGTGCCTGCGAAGACTGCAGAATCTGCTGTCGTAGCATCCGGGACCGCAGAATCTATGGTCTTCGTTTACCTAGCTTTTTATGTACTAAATATTTTAAAATTTTCCAAATTGCGTCCCGTGATATCCTGCGCGTGCCGATGCGCTCGCGTGGTTGACCTTCAAGCCACGTCGAAAGCAAGTGGCTGCAGTTTTGCGGCCTTGAGCATCGAAGCACGGCGAGGCTCTAGCTTTGTCAGAGGTACAGGGATATTGGGTGGTAGCTATGTGTGAAAATAATGTTTTTTCCCTTGATTTTCATTCGGAATGCATAGAGCGGGTATCTGTATGATACATTGTTACTCTAGTTCCACAGCAGTAACAATAACTAGTGTTAAGCAAAATGGTCAGAAAGAGGAGTCTTTTTGTTTGTGCCTAGGGTTACCATACTATGCACACAATCTTACGTAGTGGCTCAAATAACCATCAGATTTAGATGGGATCATATAATGATAATGAGATTACTCTCTTTTCCACTTCTCTCAGCTACTCCACTCCCCTAAGTGAGAGAGGGAGAGAGGGTGAGGAGCAAGAGAGAGCCCACACCCCCTTACCCTTGCCTCTCTTGATCTTGATTCTATCCTACCTTTTAGGGTTTTTTGAAAACCAATTGATGATAGTGACAAATGATAGCACAACATTATATCACATACACTCAGCTTTGACCTAACAGGAGTCCATGCCAACAGGAGACTAGACCAGGCAGACATTGTAGATACGTGGGCCCCTGCCTCTCATAGGGAATGAGAGTAGTAGCAGAGCTGACATAACACGAGATCGGAGGTCGCATATCTACACTTTCATACTTTGATTGGACACGTTAGCGCCCATAGGATATGGGATGGACCAACCCTGGAAAACTTAAGAAATTGGGTCACCCCATGACCATAACCATAAAGCCTTCAGGACAACAGAGCCCCATGGGATCGAGAGAGGAGTTAGGAGTGTGATATAGCTATAGCTATAGCAGCCTATGCCCCCAGGCTCCTCTTGACCAAAAATATTGAGAGGAGTAGAAAGGGGTTTGATTTGTTCTCTCAGAGATATTGTACACTATTGATGATAATCAATCTTCTCTACAGTGAGGTATTACATCATAGGTAGAAGCATGTCCATGTTCTCCAGGGAAAATCAGGGGACAACAGCTATGTAGCTGGGGTGTGAGATGTTGTTTTTTTCAAAAGATCGACGGAAATCGGTACCTAGTTACCTTCTCCCACGAAGCTTGGATTCTTCCCCCATTTTTGCGATTACGACATGATAAAAGCGCGCAGGGCCTCCGTGTGTGCAGTATCTCTTACGCACAACCTATTCTGTCACTTCGGCAGTATTCGGACTAAATTAGCCATTTCCCGAAAAATCGGCGAAGAAGCGCTGAATTCACTTTGCCGCCACTCCCCGGTACAGGCAAAACATCGTGTGAGTGCATGTGAGTGAGCTTTGAGCTTTGGGCAAGTATCGTATGTAAGTGAGAGAGTGATGCATGTCCCTCCGTCGTGAGAGTCCGCGCGATATCGATGTGAGTTGGCAATGGTATGCCGTGACGGGCACGAACTTCTCTCTGGTATCGTAGAGAGCTGCGCGCCGAAGAGACTAGCCTTGGGGAACGGATGCCGAGGGCATGGTAGGCACGCAATCGATGGCGTCGAAGCGATAGTAGAGGAGACACTCGACGGCGCCCTCGTCGTGATCGACCTCTTGTCGCCCTCGAGTTTTATCGGGTTGTGATAGAGACGGCGAGCCCGGCAAGCGCCTCCGGGGAGTCGGGGCGCGAAAGGACGGGGTGGTGCCATGGTCGGCCGATCGAACCACTACGCGACCATGGGCGGTCCGTCGTCCCTGGCATCGACGTCGGTCTCGACCGTCACCACGGCGACCGACGGCACGAGGCCGACGGTGACGCTGAAGTCGAACCTCCGCCGGGGCAAATTCTCCCGAGGCGGCGGGAACGAGTACGCGAACGCGGGACCACCCCCCGGGATGAGGGCCGCGGGGAATCCCGTGCCCCCGACCCCTCCCGTGATCAGGAGCGGGGGACGATCGTCGACGTCTCAGTTCGAACAGCGCCCGACCTCCTCCTCCCATCGATCGAGCGTGGGCTCCTCTCGGCACCAGGCGCATTTGCAACAACAATACCAGAATCAGCCGCTACGCCGGTCTCGATCGCCGTCAACGTCGTCGCGGTCACAATCGAGGGGGGGGCAGCAGCCGCCATCATCCCGATCGCGATCGCCGTCGTCCAGATCTCGATCGCCCTCCCGACGGGCATCCCCCGCAGGAAGAGGAGGAGGCGGTGCGTCCCATCTGAGGGAGAACCTGGAACAGAATCGGGAATTTCATTACAGGCACTATCAGCAACAACACGAGAATCGCATCGGGCGGCACGCGCAACAGTCGCCGGGCGGCAGGGTTGGAGATCGCCACCAGTCCCGAGAGGACATGGAGGACGATGCGGCGTCCCTGAGGTCAGGCCGATCCGCCCATTCCGCTCGCTCCGCCCACTCTGCTGCACACTCCGTTCACACCACGGCGTCCGATCCCACCGTGCACTCATCCCGGAGCCGGGGAGATGGCCAACTAAGCCATAATCTTGGAGGCAGATCCATTCCCCGGGGCAGATCAAGCGCCTCGGCCATCACCGTCCCCTCGGTGCACTCCGCCCCCACACTCACGGCAGGCAACCAGCGCCAGGATAGGGGTGGCAGAAATGTGGGAGGAGGAGGAGGAGGAGGAGGAGGAGGAGGCAATGGAAGTAGCGGCAGAGAGGACGAGCCCGATGACGAANGGAGGAGGAGGAGGAGGAGGAGGAGGAGGAGGCAATGGAAGTAGCGGCAGAGAGGACGAGCCCGATGACGAAAGAGAATTCATGCGCATCTCCAAAATCCTCGTGACTGCCCACATGACCGGTCGCTACGCGAGGCCAGACGAAATCCAACACTTGCTGGCGCAGCATCTCCCCACGCGAGATGACAGGGATAGATTCAAGAAAAGTCTGGCGAGGAACGTGGCCTACCTGCCCATGTTCCCTGAGCCGAACGAGCATCCCAGCCTGGCCCTCACGAGGTACGTCGACAGGATGTTCGGCCCGATGCTGAAACGGGGCACTCCCAAGAACGTCGACGCGATGAGAGAAGGTCACCAGATGAGGGATGGTTCCACCTACGGCGACAGGTGGGAGTCCCCGGCGGCCCGGAGCTTCTTTCCCGAGCAGTCTTCGAGGGGTAGGCCGGAATCGGAGAACCATGGTGCACGGCCGACCGCAGACCCTAGCTCGTTTTTGGATCGTCCCATGTTCCCGCCGCCGCAGCAGCAAGCCCCGCAGCGGGGCGTCGGCGGGTATCAGATGCGGTCCGATTCGTCCGCCACCAATTATGGCATCCCCCCGCCGGTCCCGCAGCCCATACCCGCTCCGGCGATCCACGCCACGAGCGACCGGATGAACCATCCTCGGTCGTATCCACCCACCGCGTCATCGGATGGACGTATTCCTCCGCCCATGCCTGTGCCTCCTCCGCCCATGCCCATACCACAATATGCGGCACAGCCACCTGTATATGCTCCGGGCTTCGTGGCCCAACAGGCGCTGCTCCAGTCGCAGTACGTTCCGCCTCCTCCTCCCAACAACCTGTCGGTTCGAATACCATCGACTCCGACGACTTCGGCGGCTCCGGCGTCAACATCCATGGCGGCACCTACTTATATATCTTCGGCAGCGACATATGCATCACCGACAGCGGCGGCACCTCCAACACCTGCAGCTCCAACACCACTAGCACCAATGCCTGCACCTTCAACTTCTTCGGCACCTGCTAACGTCGCCCCAACCTTTGGAGCGCCAGCTCCTGCAGCTGCAACGCCTACATCGTCAATGTCACCCCTGGCAGGCGAGGCGCTGATACACCAGTCCAGTCCAACGCCTACATCATCAACACCTGTGGCATCCTTTGGGGCGACATCAACACCTGCAGACAGCCAACCACCTGGATATTCTACGACACACATATCGCAGACGTATGCTCCGGCAGCTCCTGCTGCATCGTCTGCGTCGCTCTCGTCACAATCCCCGGCAGCGCCTGCTCCAGCCCAGCCCCCTGCAGAATATTCTTCCATGTCGTCCATTGCACAAGACCAGGGGACTCTATCGGCTCAATACTATGCTGCTCAGTCGGGAGTTGCTCAGCCACCGCAGCTGCAACCGCGAATGACGGCGGACCTCCTTGCGCTGACCAGTAGGATCGTGGAGGCGCCCCATCAGCAGCAGGCGACGGTGAGATTTTCTCCTTCGACCGGGCCGTCACAGTCGACAACATCGGCAACTTCCGAATCATACCACAGCGAGGTACCGCCGGAATCCCCAGTGACGAGACCCATGCCGTTCCCATCATATGCAACGGACAGCCACTCTGTGGGAGGGGGGGACAGCGCATCCACCCAATCACATTGGGCGATGAGCCATGCATCCAGCGATCAACACCGGCCCACGGGCAGTATCGGCGGCAGGAGCCTGATGGGTGACTCGGTCGAGTCGAGCCTGGCGGAGGAAATGAGGGTCGGGCACGGCGGACACGACCTTCCTACACCCCGCCACGGCAATGGGCAGGGAAGCGCGGCATCCCTGGATCGCATATTTTCGGACAACATCGCATCAGCCTCCGCGGCCGTGTCCCTGAACAAGAAGGTCAGGGCGGGCTACCAGACCTTCTCGAACGAGGAGATGCTGCCCCCCATGATACCTCGGCAGGACGTGCTGTTCTACCCGCGCCCGTCATCTCGCGCTCCGGGACCGTGCTGCGATGGCCATAACGACACCGACAGCGTGGCCAGCGTGATCTCGGCTCGCAATCGCGTGCCGCTGAAGCGCCGCCCGCCGGACTTTCTGCAGCTGTACGTGAAGTGCGAGGGATCGGAGCCGTACGCGAATGATGACATGGACATAATGACTTGGTATCGGGATGGCGAGAATCGGGTTACGGCTGACAGGACGCTGGTAGTTAGGGGCACTACCAGCATGACCGATCTCATCCGTAGCATCGTCGAGTCATTTGGTCTTTCGGATCCCCCACTGGAGGAAGATGAAAATGGCGAGCCGGTCAACCCTGAGAATGCCAGGCCAGGCGGTTACAAAGAGCCAGCGCCGCTTGAGTGCTTCAATGAGGTGTGCTTCATAAGCGATATCAAGAGCGATACGTGCGTGGAAACAGCTGAGACACACCTGACGCCCATGCCGATACCAGAAATGCACTATAAGTACCTCGAAAGAAGCGCCAAGAACAGCAGGTCGTCGCTCCTCTCGACCGACCCCGAAGCCTTGCGACGGACCCTTGTGGCGCAGCTGCTGGACAGGCCGGTCCATCAGAGCGCATCCCCCACGGACCGCCGAGAGGACGGCCTTCGAAGCCGCCTGGCGCTGGTGTACTGCACCCCGAAACGAAAGTCGTACGTCTCGTCGCGCAGCCCTTACCAGGGGACGCAGCCGGAGACGATTTATCACTTCCAGATACTGCTCGAGGGAGTCGTGGCGGAGGACGACCTCCCGAGCAGCTTCGCGTCGCAGGCGGCGGTGAGGTGCGTCGGAGCCAAGGGGGGCGTGATCGGGGGCAGTATCATTGACAAACGAGACGAAGTGGACGAACTGAACCGTTGCCTTTGGAACGTTCCGGATGCCACGGAAGACACCACGCAGTGGAAAGATGAAAAGGGCCGAGACGTTGTTGGCCTCATCATCCCCGGGTCTTCGTACAAGGAGAATCTGGAACAAATTCTGTCCACCCTGTCGGTTCCCCTGTTCGACTACAAGGGAAATCAGACCCCAAAGGAGTTCGTCGTCGACCGCGTCCTGTACAATATATACTCTGGAAAGCTTTCCATGGAGGCGGCCCGAAGGACTCAAAATGCGGTGGAGGCAGTCGAGGGCGTGACGGAGGGCCTGTCGCGGCGGATGGCGAAGTTCACGAAGAATTTGGCGAACGGTGTCACCGCGTGCGAGGAGAGGGTGATCGCGGAGGTTTTCGACAACAACGAGAACTTGTCTCAGTTCGACGAGGCAGTGTCCAGGCTTGGAATTTCGAGCATCGGCGGGAGCAAGGATAGCAAGGATATCTGGATTTGATTAGTCTGAATGGGTACGATATTGAAAGTTCCTCTCAACCTGGTGGATTACCCAGGTCGAAGTCTTCTCTGAGAGTGGGATTCAAGTCTCTCTCCTAGACTTGGCCTCAGTCTACTGACCAAGTGCATGGAAGGTAAATCTCTGGGACGAAGGGGCGGGTTGTCATTTCTACGAATTGTCTTTGTCGGTTGACAACGTCGGTACTACCACTGATGAAGCATCATGGCCAAGGCTTGTTTTTGCCACAGTCGTCATAACTGAGTCGATCTATCACTAGAGGGCAGGATGATCCATTGTTCTGGTGACAGTCACATGCCAACAGGATGTCCCAGCCATGGTGTTGCACAGGTTATCGCCTTATCCATTCACCAGCATTCCTGACTCATCAAGAGCAGCAACCTGCAGGCATGCAGGATGTTGCCTGACTCATATTTCATGTAGAGACATACACAAGAGGGAAGGGCAGCATTTGCTACCACCCTCACAACTATAATTTCATCTAACTAGTGATGTACCACTTGAGCAGATTTAGTGAGCATCCCACCTCATCTTCTCAACACCGCATGCTGCTGTTAGATACTATTAACAATAAGCCGACGATTGCTGTCGAGTATGCCCTGTGTATTGACCCACACTTCGAAATAACTAAGGCAAACCAGATCGGCGATTGTGTCGTAAGAGACAATCATCGAAAGTAGTAACACCAGAGATCCACCCTGTCAAAGCTGTCCGTTTAATCAAGCGATGCTATCTACATTGGTACATGGAACCGATGCAGACGGACCAACCAGCAAGAGATCTGTTGGTACAATACATAGTATGGTATTCTAATTCATAATCTAATCGAGGTCGAAATGTAAAGGTAGTCTAATTTCTAATGTCACACACTGCCCAGATTGGCATGATTTCTCCAGACAAACCCATATGATCTCAGTGGCATCGGGTCTGGGTGGATTGCTATCACACGGATAGGAAAATTTCATTTATGCAACGGTCAAACTCATCGTCCTCGATCACAGGCTCGGCTAACAATGAATCCATCGTAGGTACAGGCATGGTACTGGAAATCGGCTCCGGCTGGAGACCAAGTCCGCCCCGAAACGGCAAAGGCTCAAGTCCAGCCGTCAGCGTCTTCTTGATTTCATCTTCTAGTTCATACGAATCTAGTGCGCAATCAGCTTCACAGTCACGTATCGATGGTGTGTCAGGAAGCTGGGAGTTATAGTCCAGATTATTTGCGAGCGGGAGCGAGTGCACCGTAGAATCATCCAGGGAAACCGTGGATGGTGAAGAGGCTCTCCTCAGTAATATGGTCTCTGGCACTGGAAGACCAGGATCTCCACAGCAGGTGGAGGCATTGCCAGTGCATGTAAACGCCATCGAAGGAAGGTTGTCCTGCGAGCACCTTGTCGATACCATGCTAGATCTGGCGAAGGACTCTCCAGAGGTCATGATAGGCGATGATAGAGGAAGCGGTGGCAGCTTGGAAAAGTCAGGTTCCTCATTGCGGGGTACTTGCTTCGCTTTGCTCTTGATCTTGATCCTGACCATGTTCTCCATCGTCTCTGGCGATCCACGAAGGAAGTACTCGTTGTACCACGCTCCAGAATCCTCGCTTTTAGTAACCCTCTTGAACCCCCACATGTTCAGCTGCCTATAGAAGGAACGGATCTTTGTCTGCTTGAAGAACAACGGTACATACTTCATGAACGCGTTCTCGTCGTAAATCTTGAAGGCGCGGCCGTGAGGCAGCCAGGTGCATCCAGAACTCCAAACACCTTGCGAGTCGGCCAATTCAAGCATGGCATACAGTTTGACAGGGAATTGCTCCCTGGAGTGAGTGGGTGGAGATTGTCCAAGCTTCATATTGTTCCAGAGCGTAGATAATGTGGAGACAGGGTTTGCTTCTGGTATTTCAATTGTCGTAGTCTGCGTTGTAAGTTGTAACTAATTATGAGATGTCGGATGTGTTGGTTGGTACGGTAGGTATGGTACGACAGTTGTATGGTGTAGGTATGGTATGGCACGGGGTATCGTAGTAGAAGTTGATTCAAAGATTCTTGTGCGTGAGCGAGCACCAATCAAGCTAGGGACGTCCCGCTGCCCGCTGCAGAAGTTGAGGACACCCATGTATGTGTACCTATGGTACAACATGATGTATTCACATCTCGCCCGCCGGCACGATGCTGCTTGCCAGTGAGTTCGTAGCATGGTAAATTGGAATGGCCTGCGTGCGGAGAAGAGCTTGCACAGTGTTGATGCGTGGTGACTGAAGGCTATTTCAGATATAGAAAAGTGCATATGTAGTACATACACTAGATATTCGTCAAGTGCCGGATGTCACAGAATGGGCTAGCTGGAGCTGGCTGGAGCAATGAGGCTATTGCTCACATAGCGTTAAAGTAAGTTAATAAAATTTCTATCCTGATCAAATGAATGTAAAGAAATTTTATGAATGGTGGAAAATCAGAATTCTTCAATAATTAGATTCTGTACCTCTATCTACCCAGGGAGCATAGCAATAAAATACCATTGAGTGCCGGATGTCCAATGAGGGCTTGGCGTGGCAGGGGCGTGGAACACCTTTCTTTCTACAGAAAGATCTACATACCAATACTTTTGCATGGACAGATATCTTTGGGGATGGCATGAGTATCTATATATGAGGTACACCGCCCGGGTCATTCCCGTAAACCGCACATGGCCAAGCAGGGCGGGAAAAGGTCTATGATGAGGCCTTGCGGCCGCCGAAAGGCGAGCCGAGGCAGAGGCTAGGGGAGTGCTCGGATAAACGGAATTTATGAGGCAAAATTATCGTGTACCTAGAGCAGTCCCGCACTCGGGCGGTCTGGCCGCCCTCAACAGTCTATGTACAACTTTTATTTTATCGTGTAGTCTTTTCTCCGGTGTGTTACAACCTGTTACAACTGGTGGACAAAGAGAGAGGAGAGAAGATAGGTATGTGCTTGCTGGACAAACTCAGCCAACTGCCTCAATGGTTATGTACCAATAATACAATGATAAGTGCCGGATGTCCAATGAGGGCTTGGCGTGGAACACCTTTCTACAGAAAGATCTATCTTTGGGGATGGCATGAGTACATATCTCTAGAGGTAGGTATGTACACCTGGTCATTCCCGTAAACGACGTATGGACAAGCAGGGCGGGAAAAGGTCTACAACTTTTATCGCAGTCTTTTCTATCGGAGTGGGTAAACCGGTGTATGTGTAGTGTATCTAACAATGCTACAGCAGCTGGCGGACAAAGAGAGGAGATGCATGTATCCACAACATAGTACGATACTGCCACAGTTGTTTCCAGCTGTCCCCGCCCACCGACCAGCCCCGACAGGCCCCCCGACCCACCATCCAGGCTTGACAGCGATCACCAATCACCAGGCGATCACAAGTTTCATCTCACGGGTCACAATTTCGCAGCATTGCAGAAACGAAGAACAGATCACATCGCGTCAATACCATACTCCATCCATAGCCCGATCCGCTCTTGATCAGCTCCGTCCTATCACAACCTCGCACCATTCATCAGCATCATGGACAATACCAATACCCCACCGCCTTATATCTACGTCCCCGTCGAGATTGACGGCGGCGATGACTGCTCGGTATCAACATGTCCAGATCTCGACAGCAGCCAACATTCCGTTGAGGAGAGCGTCGACTATAGCGCTGACTGCAGCGCCGACTTCTCAACAAAGACACATGCAAGGAGTTGCAGAAACAAGAGAAAAGAGACGAAGGGTTACGCAAGCCAACTGTTTTCCCTGGCCTTCATTGCAATCGCTACGCTGCTGGGATCTGTCATGGTCCTGGTGGTTGCCCTTCTGTCGCTCTCCGACTTGGCATCGAAGGCAATATCAAGGGCTTTTTCAGAAGTGACGAGGCAACTGTGTTTTTCTAGCCGATCATCGAAGAACGTGCAGGTACTGGCTACGAGATAACGAAGATGAGGAAACCTAAATTGAATAGAAGAATAAAATGAATATAGCAGATGACCAAAGATGATCAATACACCTTGTTACGAGTAAATGCGTTGACGTCTGTGATGAAATGATGTTCTATTGATGGACTTGTGTCATGATCGGTTTGCAAGATGCATGATTGGCACCTACTTCTTTCTTCTGATCCGTGCAGAACAATAGAACACAAATGGCACAGACCAACCAAACGATTAACACTCATCCATGCAGCCGTACCGTCGCAGCAGCAATGGCATTCGCTGTACTTCAGTAACGATCATCCTTTTAATTCTCGTCAGCATGCCTTAGTCCATGCTGAATATGAATCCATCTTTTTGAACCGTATGCTGTCTACAGCATAGCCTACGATACTGGTCATCGGATGCTGTGACGGTTTGATATGCTATCTGTATCATATCGGGTTCCTATTGTGTTAATAGAAACATGGTAAAATATAAAGGCGGCTATGGCGATTGAGAGTACACTTTTTTCGTCCTTTTGAATGTCAAATGCCACTTTTTCTTCTGCTTCACCTCCCCAATTTGAGGTGTTTTGTCAAGCTCATCAAAGACAACACTCAGGTCATCATCACACACAGCATTTACAGGTGCTTGGTTGATGTCGTCAGAAGCTACACTCAGGTCATCGTCGCTGTTACTAGACAAAACCCCACTATCATGCCTTTCTTCCTCTTGTTTTATCCTGCTTTGAACATTCACCATATATGACGCAAGATTATTCCAGCTTGAGCTTGCATCCAAACTTTCGTGACTTCGGTGCCAGTCTGACTTGAGAGGGCTTTCAACTAGCCTTTCGTCGTCGAGGCCAATTATGTATTTCTTGGCATCATCATTTTCCATGTAGAATGACGCACCAAAGAGTGACAATGCTGACGAAGCAGCCCACTCCAACCCCGATGCATCTAATGTCTCTTCTTTGTTGCTGTCTGCCGATTCATCTGCGTCTGAGTTTGTACAGGGTGTGAACTCGCTTCCCGAGGTACTAGCAGCAGAAGCTATCGTTGTGCCAACGCTTTCTTTGCGTCTGATCTTGCAACTAAACCGGTCATCGAAGCGGTCAATCACCTTCTGAGAGAGTTTGTTTCCGTCGAGGATGATTTCTCTGATTGTATTGTTGCGCTTCAAAGCTTTCCTCAGTCTCTTTCCTCCGTAGTTTCCAATGGAATTGTTGGCTAGTCTCAAAATAAGTAATGTTGTGTTGTCCATGAGTGCCATAGCGATTGCATCGGCACCTGGAGATTCGATTAGGTTGTCATTAAGCGACAAGTACTGGAGAGTCTTGTTTTGCTGAAGCGCGTAGGCCAACAGCGCGGCGCCTTGATTGGTGATAGCATTTCCGTCGAGGTGAAGGCTCGTGATGTGGGTATTGTTCACAAGAGCCATCGCAAGGACCGCGAGCTTGGCGTCAATAATATCGAAACCATTGAGCACCACGTTTGTTGTAGAAGGATCATTCTTCTCTATCAGACTTATCGTCTTCTGAAGGTAGCGTTTCTGGCCGTACCCTTTCATTTGAAAAGCATATGGAATCGAGGTCTCTAGAGCATCACCGGTAGGTGGATCGGCAAATGAGGTGATTGCGAAGAGTGCATGCAGAGTGGAAGCCACAGTAGTTCACGAAATAAACAGAACTGTCCAAATGGCGCTGCCCGCACCATACATCCCTGTCTCTCCACACGCGACGGAGAGAGCACGAAACTAGCAGCCAAAAGTTGTTGTCATCGTCTACCTGGGCCGTATGGTACCCCGCAGTCCACATACATATGACTATGATGCAGAAATTTCAGCCCAAGTCCAGAGGTTTCACACGATCCATTCTGCCCCCCGCCCCCCCACTCGAGCGCCTGCTCGAAGCGTGCTCGAAGAGCGGTCGGGCTTGATGAATTATCGTCACTTTTTGGAAGCAAGCTGAAGCAGTGAGAAGGTGAAGTGTGAAGTGTGAGCAAGAAGAACAAAAAGTGGCGGACGTGATTGAGGGGGGGGGGTTCTCAATGGTCATAAAGTGTCGCGGATGTCTATATGTATAGTCGCAACGGTATTATTTATTATTGCCCTAAACAGCAAACGGTATTAAATTCCCCACAGCCTATCAAGGGCAGTAATATGATGAGTGTATCAACAGCTATCAATAGTCACGAGCAAAAGGCATCAGACGCGCGCAAAAATCAAAGGACAGGTCAGACTCAGGTGAGAATTGATGTCTCACATTTTCACTCTAAAAGTCGTGCTAAAAGCATGCTGTCAGTGGTTCATGTAGGCACGATAGCAAGCACACGTCCACGAGAGAAAAAGTACGAACAGGCCGTCCATGGCCTCTGTCGCGCGCGGGCTGTTCGACGGCGTCTCTCTTGATTTGCTCTTTGTGACAATAATAGATGCCTCATGTTTTCTCTCCTGCCTCTCTCCAAGAACGTGCGCGGGCAAAGAGAAAACAGGCCGCATTCGACCTCTTGCTTGTGTAATAACAGGCTTGCAAGAAGCAAGGTCAATGATACGAACCCTTGCTTGCAAGAAGCAAGGCCTCACAAGAGACAAGGCAGGAAAGGCCGGCCGTAAATACGAACCCTTGCACAAGAAGGGCGAGATTTCTATGCACTCGAGGGCCAGATGTATTGTACCAAGAACTTAATAAGTTGCAACACATTTAGAGAGGATGGAAGGAGGAAACAAGTTTTGAATACAGGTAGGTATGGTATCCAAATGGCCAACAGTGATTGTAACGCCAGTGGCCACGCGGTCCATCCAACAATGTGTATCATGAAGACTGTCTACTTCCACATTTCATCTGCTTCGTGAGCCACATGGCAGCTGACAAAACAGCCCGATTTGTGTCTTCCTAAGAAACACAAGGTATCATCCGCCAAGCTGATCATGGAGATCCAAGGAGATCCGCAGCCCGAGACTCACCAAATCCTGGCTTTGGCAGCGTACATATGATGGGGAGTTTCACTCTTGTAAGTACTAGAGCAGAGCTCTACAATTCAAACTACTGGGATGATATGAAGTTACTGCTGGCTGCGGAGCCCGTAATAAGAAGACGTAATAAATACATAGAAACTTGAATCTGAACTGTTAAACCATGAACTATGTATCATCAAAACACCCATGATTAATGGCATGACGCGTACCGGAGTTGGGAAGCATGACTGTCATTTGAGTCTCGTGCTACCCGTGACCATAGTGCCATAGAGCATAGAGAAGAAACACCCTGGTGCCACTGGGCAATAATCAAACCTGATAGTAACGCTCTTGATAGGCCTGGAGAGCGCTTCACTGTTCAGAGCAGAGTCGCGAAGCTCTGCTATTGACTATGATTNCTGCTATTGACTATGATTTACCATAGATAGCTGATGTTTCTGGTGCTGATCTAATGCCAAAAGTTACCGAATTCTATTGTGTGCCCAAGTGAACCTACAAGGCAATCAGGCGGACCGAATCATCCCAGTTGCGCCTGCGAATCATCTTGGTCGACCCCTTCTCGTTGACGACGAAGGTCATGCACTCCTCGTCCTCATCGTCTCGGGAATCGTCCTTCGAAGGCTTTTGCGAGCGGAAAGCCAGGATGGCATAGGTGTATGACCCGTCTTTTCTCTTGATGAATGCGAAGTCGTGCCTTTGCAACGAGCTGACAGTCCTGTTGCCCGAGGAAGGTCCGGCGATCATGTGTGACGAAGAGCGTGCGGAATCTCCCAGCTTGTAGTCTTCGCGGATTTCCCTAACTTCTCCTCGCGTTGTGATTTCGGCATCGCTGATGTATGAGATCTCGGAGGAAAAGGATACGGAGGATCGACGGCGGTGGGGCTTCTCGTCGTCAGAGAATGACTGGGAGTTCAGGACGCCCTCGATTACGACACTTGTGAGGCTGCCTCGAACACCCTGTCTGTCGGCGCGCACGCGCTTCATCGACCTGGCCCGAGGTTCTTCGCTGCTGCAGCCGCCGTCGCTGTGTTCTTTCGGGGGCGAGCACGACCGGGCCTCGCGACGATGGTGTATCGAAGACAAGGAACGGACGAAGGAGGAGTGATGGAGGTCTGCCGGTGCACACATGTTGTCTTCGTTTGAGAGCAGGGTTGTTGGGGATGTTGGATCGTCGATATGATTATGTTTTTCATGAGACAATGATGTGATTGAGGAGTGCATTCAATTATGCATGATGTGACCAACGTGGGCTGCGAACACGCGCTGCGAATGCATGCGGCATTCAAAAAACATGCCCCACGGCAGGCAGGATGGTGGATGTGGGTGATTGCAGGTGATTGCAGTCGTTTGACTACGTACATACCATAGAGACACGCTATGTAGAGATATGATACACGATAAGCAGCAGCGCCGGCCTTTAGCAATAAAATAGACTCTTTGCTTTTCATCGACACTATGTACTCATGTGTACCTATGGTATGTGTTCATGTAGACTCTTTCCTTTTCTCAGATACAAATCTGAGAGCAGACTCTTTTTACTTTGGAGGATTGTGAGAATCGTCAGCAGTGAGTATTTTACCTGTATCATAGGTATCTATGTCGTGGCGTGAGCACGCTTCGCATATTATACCGAAAAAACATCCAGGGACTCTATCCGGGGCGTCTCGTCTTGAGAAGCGGTCGCAAGAAGCGAAGAAGCTCAGAACCATTCTGATTCGCCACGCGATAATACGCGACAATATATTGGACAAAGATACATAGGCGTCAGAACTTCAACATCCGATTGACGATTCGAATACCGCCATCTTGCGAATTCAGAGCAATTCTACAAAATGAAAAACAGAAAATAGGGGAGACAAT
>JALLBE010000798.1:0-13482 GCA_036939795.1 Thalassiosira mediterranea
ATTAAGTAGGGTATCTGAGGCACTTTGGACCGTACAGAGATTTGACATTTATTGGTACTTACTTTGCCCCGCCAAGGGCGGGCAAGATGCTACCATAGCCCAACTTAGCCATTTGCTACTTCAGCATTGAGCTGCCATCCAATGATGGCCGTGGCCTGCTCAATCCACTGAGATAGACCTCTTAGCCTTTGCTTCGTGCCGTGTGGATCGGGTGCCATAGTTCGGGTGCCATGGTTCGAGTGTCACTGTCTGAGCTTGGTTCGAGTATCGAATCTCGTGATCCGAGGTGGTTCGAGGTGGTTTGATGTGGTTCCAGGTTCGAGTGTCCTGGCTCAATTTCTTGGCCCGTACTCTAAGTGTATAGCACTGGCTCGTTTTTCTGCACTTGTGGATCCAGTCTCTTCATGTGTCTCTTGACTTCAGCTTAGTTGGATTCAATTTCCCCGCCTCAATGACCGGTCGGTCGAGAGCATAGGTACAGAAAACATTTGTTTGGCTGACAACACCTAGAACTTTCAAAGCGTGAAGAGGTCAGATGCCGATGCGGTCCAGCGTCCTGCATGGGTAAGGGGCGCAATTCCAATTACCGTTTACATCAACTCACCCTTCGGAGCGAGCAGAACTGGCCGCCTGTTATGTGACAAGCTATGGAGTGCATTGCCAACTATGTATCCAGTAAATGAAAATAGTGGAGTGTAAAGATTCTTCATCCGTCGCCTTGGTCACTTGCCATAGTTACAGCAAGTGTTTGGTACGAATCAAAGACTATTCTGACCGACAGAAACCATTATTGATAGTTGCCCCTGGTTTAGTCGAGCCTTTCTATCATATGAGTGCCCCTGAATCGACTCCAAGCGATCGTCGCAACATCCGCACGTCCTTCTGTATCTCCAGAAATGCCAGCATGTCCCCCGTGGGAACGATGAGTTCGTATCCCAACTTCGAATACATCCGCAGCGCCAGCTCGTTCGTGCTCTTCACGCCCAAATATATTTCCTCGAAACCCATGTTCCTAGCACGTATTTCGGCCTCCTCCATGAGCGCCGACGCCACTCCCCGTCGTCGAAAGTCGTCCCGCACGGCCAGGTCCGAGAAGTAGGGCTGCGGCCTCTGCACGATCTTCACTACGCCGAGCGAGGCGAGGAACCCACCGCCGCCCGACCCGCCCTTTGGTATCCGTCCATCTATGTCGCAGAAGCCGACCATATCGCCGCTACTCGAGTCGTACGCCGCCAAATAAAAGTGCCTCCGGTCGGCCTCGTAGGGGAAGTTGCCCTGCAGCCTCTCCAACTCGAGCAGGTGCCGCACGGGCCTCATCAGCGGGTTCTTCCGGAGGTCGGGGTAGAACCCATCGGTCATCAGGTCGGCCGCCTGCGACAGCTCGGAGTGAGTCGCCTCGCGGATCCGGAATGCCGGCGGGGTTGCGTCGGCGGCGGCGGAGGAGGCATCCGTCGCGGCATCGGGCGCTGCGTCGACGGCCTCGGGCGCCAGGCGGAGCGGCGAGAGCGACCGCGACGCGCCCCGATGGCGGACGACTCCGCGCGGAGGGACAAACGCCGACGCCGACGCCGACGAGCACGAGAACACGAGGATCGCGCGGAAGACTAAGCACGTCGTCAGGAGGCGCAGGGCCATCGCCGCTGCTCTGTTGAACGTTGCCATGGCGACGACAACGACGACGACAACGACGACCGACGGCTTCTACACTGGGTGTTCGTGTTGGGTGTTGGGCAGTGTTGGGACAACGTCGGGCACATCTTGGGAAATAATTGGGCACAGAGGATCCGAAAGGGCCTGAAAAAGGGCCTGAAAATAATCCTACACTGGCCTTGCATTGGCCACGATTCGGGTCACTTGACGACGATCGACGATCCATCAGGTGGTTCCACCTGGCACGCCACCATCGCCACGAATGTCGAACGTCGAACGTCGCTTCCGTCTTCGCGTTGCGCGTCGCATAATCCATCGCAACCATGACGCCCCCGACGCCGCTCCTCTCCTCGCTCGCCCTCGCGGCGGCGCTCCTCTCCCCCGCGCCCGCGGCCGGCGACGCCTTCGACGACTTCGTCAAGTACATGAACGCCGCCGAGACCCAGAAGATCGAGACGACCACCGCCCGCCGGGAGCGCAACCTCGATCACTGGGACGTGCCGACGGCCGCGGCCTACCTGGGGTTGCACCCCGAGACGCTCGAGCCCCTGCCGGAGAAGGTTTCCGAGTCCTCCTCGACGGACGGATCCGCGGAGGCGGTGGAATTGGCGGACGAGTACGTGGGACACGACGCCGCCGTCATGTTCTACGCGCAGTGGTGCCGCAACTGCCACGCCCTGGCTCCCTCGTGGGACGGGGTGGCGACCTACCTCAACGCTGGCTCCAAAGAATCCAACCTCGTCATGGCGCTATTCGACTGCGAGAAGGACGTGCCGCACGCGCAGCTGTGCGCCGCGGCGGGGATCAAGGCGTACCCCACGCTGATGTACGTGGGCAGCGGGGAGGTGCACGACACCGACAAGTTCAGCAGCAGCATCATCGGGAAAGATCGGGCAGCGGGACCCTTCGGGGCGAGTCCTCTTCGAAGGACTGTGAAATTCCAGGGAAATTGGCAGTACGGCGACCAGGTCTTGGATTGGGTCAAGATGATGAGGGGACTGAGCGCCTGGCATCGCGTGACCGAGAGCGGACCGCTTAGGTTCCTCAGGAACGGGCTGTTCAGCTTCCTCACTGGAGGCAAGGGAAAACGAGGGCCAGGAGCGAAGGGTAAGGAGGCTGGTAGCATTCCGGTTGGCGTACCACCGGGGTTTCAGGCGGAGCTGCGCGGTCCCGGAGGCGCCGCCGCGGCACCCTCCGTGAGCGAGGCGGAGGTCAAGGCGCTAGAGACGAAGCTGGAAGTCGCCACCGCGGAGAAGGATCTGTACGAGAAGGCCGTGACTCACTCCGGCCACATCCTCGACGGCATGCTGTTCCCGGAGGAATCGGCCCGCGATCCCTTCGCCATCCTTACCGGCTCGGAGGGATGGTTCGCGAACGCCACGACTTTGCCGGAGGGCGCGCAGAACGACGAACACCCCACCGTTCTGCGATCGTGCGTCCTCGAGCTGTCGATCGATTACTGCAGCCGCATCACATCCCGAAAGACCTCGGAGTACCTCGTGGAACTCAACGCCATACCGGAATCGGACCCCTTCCCAAGCCTCGAGGAGATCGAGAAGACATTGCTTGACAGCGTCAAAGCTGAAGAGCCGTACTGCGGGCTGATCGAGACGTGCATGCTCACGGACTTCGCCGAGGAAGGATGCCGTCCGGAGAATTGTCCATTCAACAATGCTGCGGGTTGCACTTATGTGGGAAACTGCATGAGTTCGGCGGTGCAGGACGAGTACGGGGTTGCGCTGGGGCTCATCGCGGAGGGGGAGCACGTGAAGGACAAGGATTTCTCTGGGACAGCGGCTGCTGGGGGCGCCGCTGAGGCATCTGACGCGAGTGCCGCGGCGAATGTTGGAGGATGGGGTGTTCCGGTCAGCTAGTGACTTTAGGGCAGGTTTAATCTCATGCTACTAATTGGTCTAGAGAATCAAAGCAGGATCAGTCTTCAGTTCAAACAATCAACACAGTGTCCCAACTCCCAAGGGATGCACTTCAGTGATATGATGTTCCTCAAAAGATGAAAAAATGAGCCAAGTGTAGGCAATCACAGTTAATACCTACTTTGATCTGACAGAGAAGAGACCACTACTAAATGATACTGCCTTGTGGTGAAGTAACAGGTTTACTGTCAATCGCCACTGGAACAACTCCCAACAAGTCATGCGTGATTATCCCAGAGAGTTGTCATCCCAATTATTATTGGTATATTTGTAACTGAATCATGAGAGCAAAGGGGATTTTGATTCTTGTTATTTTACGGACTGACATACAATGTGCAATGAACAATGAACGAGCTTACAAGATGTTGATGCTGACACATGCAATGGTCAATAACATAGTGCATGATCTTTCAAGCATGGATGGTGTCATGAACTACCTCTGTCTATAATAGTACTGCATTGACAACATAACATTACATGGTGTATATCTTAGGATGAGATATTGCTACTCTTTTGCTTTTGCTCCGTTGTTCACAGTCTGACTGTAACATGTGTTCATCAAGGAGGATGGAATGATATATCCCATAATATTCTAGCACCAATACTATTGACGGCTTTGGCATCACATTTTACATTGACGTTGTATCCTTTTTCTCTATCTCTATCACCATGCACATATCTTGATACACATCGTCTTGGTGACGGAGATAGACTGGTCATGGAATGGGCCCATACCCACCAACCGGTCACACCTGTCTTGTACAATACATCATTACAAAAATATACAGCTGTTCACCAATGCAGTTTCTCCCGGAAAAATGTTATGTCACGGGAATGTACCCTCTAAACATGCCCTTTAGAAAGATGATTTGTCCTTTACTATGATAGGTATTTTCTTTGTGTTCTGCCAACCCAATGCCATAATGTAGAGAGTTTTTCCTCTCTCCCCATGAAGACTGCACCAGGAGAAATATTACTGGAGTTGGGGATGGCTTGGGCTGAAAAAGCCAGTGGACCAGTGGAGAGGAAGTCATGGCCATGGCCATGGCTCTCGAAGCTGGGGCCTGCCTGGGGCACGGTTTGGGTTTGATTGGCGCACGAGCCACCTTCGTATAGATTCCTTTGTGGGAAATCGTTCTGATCTTTGTGCACCCATTTTCGACTTCCGACTCGCGGCAATCCACGATCCACGTCCGTTGTTCGATAGGTAGTTGTTCTTCCTCTGGTCCATTCGGCCCTCCGCCCTCCGCGCTCCCAGTCCATCGTCGCATCCGATAGAGAATCTGTTGTACCATGGTGGTCGCCGCGGCTGCGGCAGCCAAGGCGGCGCACGCGGCGGGGTCGGCGGCCGCAACGGCCGCCGGCTTCGGCATGGGCAAGTCCGACATGGACCTGACCCGAGAGCTCTTCAAGCTTCAAATGAGACAGGCGAAGCGTCTATGGGCCGCCGACTGGGCAGAGAACTCGATACGCCATGGAGAGTCTTGCATGGTGCGTCGTGATGGGTAGGCGTGGGATCGTGGTATTGGAGCATTCGAAGCCGCCAGCGTTGTTGCGCACGTGGTCGTGTGCAGCGAAGGTGCAGCCAACGTCTGATTTGGTTCGAGGTCCGATGTTTCACGTGCGACGATTCGTTGCCTACCTATCTAGTTCACTTTTTGACAAGCATTTTCCTTGAAACTAAACTCCTACCACGACGCTTTCAGCAATCTGCGCAGCAGCACGCCGAAGCGCAGGCCATGGCGCAAGCAGCTTACTACCAGTCAGAGAGACTAGCGTTGGAGGGAATCAAATTGGCTCGAGATCAGGACTCTCGAGCATATGAATTGCAATGGAGAGCTGAAGTCCGAGAGTCTCTCCGAGATGAGCTGGCGAACCAATATAATCGATTCAATATCGTCATGCTATGTGACACGGTTTGCCTCAGCTGCGTCTTCAGCCTGGTTGCGCAGAGTACGCTTCCGGATGAAACCCCTCCGGTAATGATCAACCTTTATGTCTTCAGTATGGGAGTCACCATCATGCTCTTCACTATCTCTCTTTGGTGCGCAGTCATGGCTGTTCGGCGACTGCACGAGCATACGGCCGCTATTCTTGAGCGCAAGCTCTTCGCCATGAGCGAGGACTTGCAGAAACGATGGCAGCATCAGCTTGACTTGAATTTGCCCACTGGGGCACACGAAAATAACTTATTGAATCAGGCCTATGAGAAGTGGGTCGAACGATACCTGAAGCCAATTGGTGATCCCAGCATACAAATGATGTCCATCGGTGTTGTTATGTTGTTCATCACGGCTGGGCTTTTGACACACAACCTCTATTTGATACACTACAACTCTTTCTCCGCCGGAATGATATTCTGGTCAATGGTCATTGTCACATCAATAGCTGTGGTTTACATCAAGTACCGCGAGGACTACTGGGAGAGGAGAAAAATGGGCGTATACGACAAATCGTGGCAGGACACCAGCAACTTCGAAACCGGCCCCTTTGCCAAAATCTTGCGTGCGTGTAGTGATTTGTTCAGCAAAAATGCGATGGATATGGGCAATATGCAGCGAATGGAGTCGCTCTCGCAAAGAGAACGAAAGGAGAGGGACTTTATTACGAAGACACAGTCTCTGCATCACGGCGCCAAAAATCTCAGAGAGGAATCGACGCAAAGAGCCAAGACTCGACAGGATGTCCTGCAGCTACTGACCACAGCAGCAGAAGAATTGGATGCTCTGCCGGAAGAGCTTACAGCACTGGTGAACAAACTTCTTTATGAAATTGACGAAGCAGACAATCGAACGGCAGAGTTTGTCACCTTTGATAACGAACGAGGAGACAGTACACCTCTTCTCAAGAGAGGTAGCACGAAGAGAAGCTTAAATTCTCAACAGAGTCTGGCTGTCCCAGGCCAGATGACGAAGCTGCAGCCGATAGACGCACAAAGGCAACCCGTTTCCCTTGGGATAATACGCAACAAACTTGGCGAATCACACATCACAACCTTGATTCGTTTGAGAAACATGTCTGACGAGGTGCTGCGGTTGAAAAGTGGAGTCCAGATGAAAGCAGGCCAATACATCAAAAGCTTCAAGGCGTCCAGCTCAGACAAAGAAAACTCTGTGTACCACTTGTATCCATGCTCGGAAATTCCTCCTAGGTCAGAGGTTGTTGTCGCGGCTCGAAGTAGTGGGTGGCTCACAGCCTCGGGTATTGATGGTGAACTGTGCTACACCAACCGAGAAGAAACATGGATGCTTCGAATCAAGTTCACCAATGAGCTTCTGAGTAGATTTCGCGACTGTCAAGTATCATCAACTTTTGTTGGTGAGGATGGAACAGAGAATGGCGATTGCTGGGTCATCTCAAAGGAGGAACTGGATATCAAAGCAAACAATGAACTTCTTGTTGAAATTGATCTGAGGAGTCAGGAAGAGGTCGGACAGGCATTTATTGAGCAACAGTCTTCAAAGAAATCTATCAAAACTGGGTTCCTTTTCAGGCAGAAGAAGTCCAGGATGGGAGTTGGTGTGAAGTGGGAGAAGCAGTGGGTCACATTGACTCCTACTACAGTTTCATACGCAAACAACATGAAGAGCATATCACCAACCAAAATGTTAGTTGAGGACATCACCAAGGTGGTCCAATTTGCTGACTCCTATGCATTTGAAATACACATGCTCAACAAAGAGGTTGAAAGGTTGCTGGCCAACAGCCCGACGGAACGGGATGATTGGATCAAGCACATCAAAGGAGCAACCGGTTTGAATGTTTCGATCAAAAGTTTATCAAAGAAAGAATTGAAACAAGCGAAATCATTCGAGGAGGAAAATGGCTTTGAATGTGTTACCAATGATGCTGGAACATCTGTGATGTCACAAGATTCAGTTGTTTGAGGTGAGAGTAAAAGTGCTGCTCATTCATTACTATTTTTTGCGAAGACATATCTTATGCATATCCTGCCACTATCCTGCATTGGCCCAGCACCACAGTCAGCGTTACATCATGCCAATGGATACGGGTGTCGGGAGTCGGGAAGGCGACAGCCGGGGGTTGCTTGGGGTATTGGGGGTTGTCGTTTGGGTGGGGGGTAAAAGGGGCGGCATGAGGCGCAAGCGCCATCAAACCAGGTCAAAAATTATAAACAGACTTAGCGCTGAGCACTAAGTGAAGCAGGATCACGTACAGTCTGGAGTATTTCATCCGTGAACAGACCAGCTCCTCTGCTTGCCCAAGCCGCAAATTGATCCGACTCAGGCTGTTTAAGGTAAGTATGATAACCATGACGCTCGCCCACGTGGGGCACCAGCTGTAGATTCCATCTGGGATACATAAATATATTTGCAGCGCAACCAAAATGCATTTTGTGTGTGGGCAGTATCACTGTACCTACGATTTTGAGCATTTGTTTGTTTTACACCCTCCTTGATCAAAATGATGGTCGGACGACTCGGTCTGAAAATGTTGTTCAGTTTATCGATGGAGCTAAAAGAGATGATGATGAGGATGCAGTAATCCAGATTAAAGCTATCATAGAACCAGCATGTCTGTTGCTGTCAAGTTGTCTCTACCTATCACTAACTAGAGACTCAATAGTGCACAGGGCGAGTTACAACACACCGAAGCCTTGGGCAGTTTTATGGTTACAAACACATTTTCTATCTCTATGACTTATCATATCTAGCATCGCTGAGCATCGCTGTCACCTACATTTTAAGCCGCAGGTGCAGCTTCCGGGCACGAGAATTCCAATGCGTACAGGGCACCGCTGACCACCACGTTGTTGGGACTCAGGCCCGCCGCCCTGTACAGCCGGCTGGCCTCGTTGAAGGCCTCCATCATGGGCACCAGCTCGCCGCGCGCGAGGTGGATGTTGCCGATCTCGTTCAGCGCCCGGGCCATGGCCGCGTGGTCCTGCCCCGCCTGCTGGCGTGGCTGCTGCCTCTGTCCATTCGAGTTCGTGGCGTTGGGTGCCGACTCTTCGGAAGGCGAAGCGAGGCCCCTCTCCACCGCGAGCGACTCGCGGAAGCACCCGAGCGCCCGCTCCAAGTTCCCGGCCGCGGTATTCACCTCCCCGAGCTTGAAAAGCGTCATGGACACGTCCCTGTGCCCCTCCCCGAGCACCAGCTTCTCTATGCGCAGCGTCTCGGAGTAAGCCTCGATCGCCTCCTCGTAGCACCCGCGCTGGTGGTGAACCAATGCGATGTTGTACAGCACGAAGGCCACGTCGCGGTGGTCGTTCCCCAGCTTGGCCCTGCGTATGCGCAGGGATTCGGCGAAGAGCTCGATGGCGACGGAGAAGACGCTCTTGCGGTACAAAATGGTGCCGATGTAGACGAGGGTGGCGCTGACGTCGAGGTGGTCGTTGCCCAGGAGACGCCGGCGCATTAGGAGGGCGTCCTGGAGGTAGTGCAGGCTGAGGCACATGTCGCCACGCTGGTCGTGGATGAGGCCGATGGTGCTCAGCGTCGATGCGACGTCCACGTGATCCCCGCCCTCGTGTTTCTTCCTCAGGATGTCGAGGCATTCGCCGTACATCTTGGCGGCATCGTCCCACTCGTTCCTCTGCCTGTGAATCTCGCCCAGGTTGCTCAGCGTCACGACGATGTTGGGATGGTCGGGCGGGAGGACCTTCCTCTCGATCTGCAGTCCCTTGGTGTAACACCTGAGGGCATCGTCGAGCCTCTCCCTCTCGAAGTGGAAGTTGCCCATCCTGTTCAGGAGCATGGCCGTCTCGGAATGATCCTCCCCCAGGGCCGCGCGACCGGCGAGGAGGCTGGCCTCGTACAGCTCCAACGCCTTCTCGTGCTCCCTCTTCTCCTGGTGTATCTGCGCCATGCCGCTGAGCACCACGGCCACGTCCCTGTGGGCCTGACCGAACCTGGCCAGGGCGACCCTCAGGAACTCGCGATACAGCTCGCTCGCGCGATCGAGGTCTCCGCGCTGGTGCAGGCTCTGCCCGGCGTTGAAGGCCGTCGCGGCGTAGTCGAGGCTGTCGGGACCAAGCATCGTCCGCCGGATGCGGAGAGCGTCCTCGTAGTACCCCAACGCATGATCGAACTCGTCAAGCTGCACGTGTATCCGCCCGATGTTGTTCAATACCGTGGCCACGTCGACGTGATCCCGCCCGAGCGCCTCCATCCTTATGGCGAGCGCGCGCTGGAACAGATCCATGGCCTTGTCCGTGGACCTAACGTCGGATTCGAAGGTATCGCTCCCGTCGTCGGTCGGGTCCTCGCCGGTATTGGCATCGTGGTAATGCAGTACGCCCAGACAGTTGAGCGCGCTCCCCACGTGAGGATGTTTCGGTCCGTACATCCTCTGGGAATACTCCAGCGCGCGGTTGTACGTCTCCATGGAGAGCGCGATGTCTCCCCTCCGGTACTGGAGCTGTCCGATGTTGTGCAGGATGGGAATCACGATGGGGTAGCTGCCCAACGACGCTCGATCGTCGTCGCGTCGACGTCCTCCGGGGAAGATGTGGTGGCAGCCGTTGCCGCCGCTCCTGTCCTTGCCGCTATTGCGAAGGATCTCCAGGGCGCGGTCGTAACACCTGGAGGCCGAGTCCAGGTCGCCCGACCTGCGATGGACCTGTCCGAAGTTGAACACCAACGTGGATTCCACCACGGGGCTCATCTCGTACGAAGAACCGAGCGACATCGTGGCATCGTGGTCATCGTCGGCGGCGGCGTCGTTCAGCCAGAATGCGGCGGGGTCGATGGGCTCCAAGTTCGCGAAGGAATGCATCCCCTCGTCGAAGTCCATCCGTTGGTAGATGTAGGAGGTCCGCGCGATGTTACCGCCGCCAGCGCCGCCGCCATTCGATCCGGAAGAAAGGCCGCGCTCCCATTGTTGTTGTTGTTGCAGCTGCATCCGCTGCTGCCGCCTCTCGTTCTCCTGGTGCTGCCTAAGGCAATCGGAGAAGGATCCGCCGCTGCCCGCGCGGCGCATGTACTTTTGCCGTCGGTAGGGGGAGCGTTCCAGGGGGGATGGGGGGTCGACGGCCGACGACCCGGAGGTGAAGGAGGAGGAGATCCACTTCTTGGACGAGTGGCGCGTCGTCGCGCCGCTCCTGGCGGCGGTCGCGGTCATGCCCGCGTCGCTTCTGGACGTGATGGCCCGCGAGGCGGCGAGCGCCGCCGCGGCCGCAGCGGAAGCCAACTCGTCCGCCAGGTGACAGCGAGTCCACTCGGCCTTGTGAAGCGCATCCAGGCTCCGCGTGTCGGCATCGGACCCTCCGTTCGACGTCAGTGAGTGGCGTATGGCGCTCCTGTTCAGGTCGAGTATGCGCTGCATCGTCTGGAGCGTCTTGGCGGCATTATTGTGGGGAGACGAGGATGGGAGGAAGGAAGAGGAGGTCGATGATCGCGAGGCCTTGGCCGGGGGACGCGTATGCGACGGCGTCTGGAAGAACGCCGGCGTCGACGAGGAAAGCGTCGACGGAGGCTTGGTCGCCACCGCGGTCATGGGGCGAGCGGAGGAGGAGGATGAGGAGGAGGATGCGAAGAAGGCCGCATCCTGAGATCGCGTCTGCGCGATGCGAGGCGGTGCGTGGAATGGAAACATCGTCGAGGAAGAGGAGGAAGGGCCTCCTCCCCAGGAGAAGGGGTCCTCGCAATGACTTGACATGGACGCATCGAGCGCACCCGCCGATCCCATGTCCGAGGAGTCCCGGAACAGGCTCCCCGCGAGATCACGAGGCGATGTCCCCTCGACCTCGACCTCGACCTCCTCCTCCTCCTCTTCGACGTCCATGATGCTCTCGCTCCTCAGGGCGGCCATGGCGGCTGCGGCATCCAAGACCTGATCGACATCGTCATCGTTGTTGGAGAGGAGGGCGTTGTGGGCGGAGCAATCGAGACCAAACTCGTCGGGGGGGGATGGCAGCGTGTGACACGATCCTCCGTCCAGCTGGCCCGCAGTCGTTGCGGCGGTGGAGTCTTGTTGTTGATGATGGTGATGATGAGGAGGGTGGTGGTGGTGGTGGGCCTGCTTGGTGTCCTGTCCGTTCTTCTTGCTATGGCCCACGCCGGTGGGAGAGGGACCGCGGACGATGACGTTGTTGGAGGTCAGGAAGTTGGTCCCGGAGCCTCCTCCGCTGTCTCTCCTTCCGAAGGAGTGTTGCGGGGCGGAGGAGGAGGAGGGGCCGACGCCGCCGACGCCGACGCCGGAGGAGGCGTTGAGGTTCTGATGCTGAGCGGAGGTGCCCATGATTGATGTCTGTGCTTTCGACTCTATGAAATAATGATTGAAGAAGTCGACCCGGCTGGCTCTCCGCAAAATGCAGTCCGTGGGTTGCCTTCGTCGTGGCTGGTGATGTTTGTTTTGTGAGAGAAGCAACGTGAGTTGAACCGACCCGAGCGCTGCATGCTCTCTTTGCCTCTCTCTTTTGGATGAAACGCTCTCTCGCGTTTTCCTTTGGTCTCAGTCGCTCTTGCATGGCATGCATTCCACAGCGGCAGCATTCGCATTCCCAACGCGTTGCCCTGCTAGCTTTTGTCCTGCACTGTGTGGCACGGGACTGTGCTCTTGCAGCACTTGCAGTGCTGTGCCTTGCGAGAATGGGTCTTGGCAAAGAAGACTCGTGCGTGCCGGATCTCAATGCGGCATTCAAGTGTGTGGGTTTGTCCGTCCGACGTCTGAGGAGTATACATTATATTGCCCTCCCATCGAGCTCCATAGACGGTCCACACTCCCAATGGGAAAATAATGATGATGTGTACGTTTGCATGTGACTCGTGTCGTTTTTTTCTTTAGCCCAAGTAAGCTATGTATGTATGTATGTATGTGGGTACGTAACAAGCAACGTACAAATCCAGGTACGCTCTCTGACGGCCTGTCGTATCGCAGATTTGGCAGATACGGAAACTGCTTCGCAGGCTGTCTCCCACCTCTGCTCCCACAATAGCTAAACTGAATGACGTACCTGTGTCTAAGATGACTGAGAGCCTTTGGAGGGCAATGGAAAAACAACTCAGCGTACGTAGGAATCAAAATGAAATATTGATGAGTCATACGACCCAGGTCCTGAGAAAGACTTTATGGCGCAAATGGCTGTTTCAATAATGTGCGGGGTACCGTATAAAGTCAGATTCAGGTACCAGTGACCAGTGACTGTATCTTGTCGACAGGTATCTTTAGAGAAAATACGAATAATCCTCGCAGAAAGCTATTGTCACTGTATTCGAGAAAATGATACGTCTCAAAGCCTCTGCAGTTCGCGGCCAAACCTAACATGACGTGAAGGAATAAGTTCTCATGGTCGCAAGAAAGGTCACGTTGTCTCTTAGGAATCTCGATGGGCTTGCCACAATTTGTACTACCTTCGCAACGAGTTCTCACACATTTTTATGCACCTGAGAAAAATGCAAGGTACAAACATATTTGTTTTGTATGTAGATGCTTACATTTTATTATGTAATAGACGTGCTTACCGGAGAGAACAGGTCATCTCGTAGAGAGAGCTTGTCGATATTAGTTCCTATCTTTCCCTTGATACTTGAAACGATTTCATGAAAAAGGCTAAAATCACTTTGGGCGTGAACCTTTCATTTCCCTCGATTTGAGAGGTTATTAGATACTCCCTTCGTTCAAAAAAAAATCTCTGATACAACATCTCTCCATTCTTCTTGATGAGACAGCTTCGCTGACGTCATCGTTGACACGGTCGTATCCTCACGGATGCTGAATGCACCGCATACGCTTAGCGGATTTTGTCGGACGACCGGGGGGGGGGAACATACCCCCCCCTCCCGATAAAGGTGGAGTCTCGTTCTCGTTCTCTTTCTCGTATTGTCGCCAATTATTCAAGCTTCAAAATAAAACACCATGATTCGACCTAGCATCGAGCAAGTATCACGCGAAATGTTTGTACGACATAAGAAACAAAGATGCCTCCGAGTCTGAT
>JALLBE010000799.1:0-13497 GCA_036939795.1 Thalassiosira mediterranea
ATGGCCCGTCGTTGGGAAAGACCAGTCTAACCGGAGGGACGAGACACACACACACGTTGGATAAGTTCGATGTTGGACGCAAGACATGTTCTCTCAGTTCGGGCGATATCATCTGGCACGAACTCACCAACTCGAGGTGGAATCCTCTCCCCGAAACGATCGTCGCATTATCCATCCCACAACGTACGAAACCTCTGCCGCGAGCGATCTCGACCGTCGGCTGCGTGTCGAAAGTCGGAGCGAACGAGGGCGGCCGCGATCGCGACGATCGCTCCCCATCAATCGCCCCCACGCCGTCGTCGCCCGGCGCGTCCGAAGAGAGCGTCACGCCGAGGGCGATCGAGAGCGCCAAAATCGCGGCCGCGCCGACGCAAGCGATGACCCTGACGCGGGGCTGCTTATGCCACGGCGCCGCCGGCTGGGCGACGACGATCGGCCCCTCCTCCACCCGATACGCTTCCAGGGTGATGTCCGTGGCGGAGGATAGCATGCGATGGAAGCCTGTCGCCGAGTCGTTGATGGAATCTTCCTCTCCGTCGTCGCGTTCATTGCCGGTGGCGATGCCATCGCGATCGCCAACGTCGTCGCTGGCGTCGTCACCCGAGTCATACTCCTCTTTCCCCTCCTCGGCGGCCACCTCGTCGGCCTCCCCGTGGTCGCCCTCCTCCCCACCCGGAATCCCCGTTACCAGCTTCCTTCCCGCCCCGGCATCCTCGAAGGCGGAGGGGTCGAATGGGGCAGGCACGGCCTCGTCGTCGTCGACGTATTCGGGCGGGGCGGGCACCCAGGCGTCGCCGTCGCCGTCGGCATGGACGCCGACGGCCTCCTCCTCGTCTCGCCGTGCGCTGTCCCCGGCGTCGTCGCCGGGATCGGTACGAGCGGACATAATATCTCTCAGTGCGTCTTGGTTAGTTGTGAGCTCGTGCTTGGATTGGGCGTGGTGTATGTACGAGTCGTGCTCTCTTTATGTCTTTTACAATGGATGTCCGTATTAAGGAATTAGTATTCAATTTATTCGACATCAGCCCCGCGTCTCTGGTCTCTGGTCGTTGCCGGTTCCGTCATTGGCATTGCTTACGAGCTCCAGGCTCCAGCTCCCTCACAATTCACAATTTTCGAAAACAATGCCATCGCCACCGCCCCGACCCCTCCGCGCCTCGGCGGCCCTCGCGCACCGCCACCGCCGAAACCGCGCCCTCCTCTCCCTCGAGGAGTCCGACCTCGCCTCGGCCGCGGCCCACCGCGGCGATCGTGTCCGCGAGCTGCGCGCGGCCGCGCGATCGACGAACGCCCTCGTCCGACGTCGCTACGCCGACTTCATACGCGACGTGGGACGGAACGTTTACCCGCTCATGCTGTTCACCGACCACGAGGGCGAGGAGGGGCCTAGCGGGGTGGGATCGACCCTCACTCTGTACCGGGAGGATGGGAGCGTGACGAAGGTATCGCCGGCGTTGAACACGAACTACGAGCTGTACAAAACTTGTGGGCACCTGCTTATGGGGCTGAGCGTGGAGATCGGGCCGTACCTCGACAACGACGCCCTCTGTCACAGTGATGTGGCAGGTGACGAAGGAGACTCCGATTTTGACGAAGAGTTGGAGTCCGTTGAAGAAGATAATGGCTGCACTGGAGACGAATCGTCACCGAAGTCAAAACCTAACAACGTCGTCCCCATCGACGTACCCTGGAGGAAATCGATGACGGAGTATCTTCAGGAAGTGTGTCTTCTTCGCCAGGCGCTAATGAATGCAGCGCTAGTGAATGCAGCAAGAGAAGATTGTGTGGCAAATGGCATCAGTAAGCTGAGTCTAAGCTCTGAAGATGATGAAGCCGACGAGAAACCTGGTCCATCTACCACTATTATGCCTCCGTCCGAAATACAGGGTACCATTTTTGCGATGCTCGCATCCGTCATCGAGTTTTGCGAATTATGTCTCTCGAGAGGTCTCATCGACCTGCGACGATGGAAGCGACTCAACCACGAAAACTTCCCGCGCGTCAAGCGATGCATGAAGGCAGCCACTAAATCCCAGGCGGACGCGTGCGTCGCCCAGATCGTCGAGTGGAGGAAAATGCTCGGACCCGAGGAGTGGCGGGACCTGTACGTCGTCATACCCACCGTCTGGGCAGTGGACGGCGAAAACCCCCGTAGGACCATGATGCGACAGCTCATGGACGAGGATCGCGTCGACAGCCACATCATAACGACCGAGTGGCCGCGCGATCACGCCGAGGCCCGGACGCTTCTGGGGCGCGTCGTCGGCGATAGGTACATAGGGAGGTTCGTATTCGGCGATGAGTCGCGGGAGCGCATGGTAAAGACGATGGGGCTGAGCTCCGAGGTGGACGTCGTGCAGGACGATGCGCTTCCTGCGATATGGGAGGCGTTGGAGAGGCACGGATGCCCAGTGCGCGCCAACAGGTCGAGCGGAGCGTGGTCAGTGCAAACTGCCCGAATGAGCTCAGCTTCTTCGGGGGGCTCTAGCCGGTGCAGCAACCATTCCTTGTGTTGACTAGACCACGTATTTCTTCCAAGTGCCCGTTGGTGAACTACTTCTTTGAAGTGGTTGGTACAAATTCTTCATGGGATTTTCATAGAATGTATCAATACATTCAAAGCATGCATCTCCATCCAATGTCAGCATAGTTCGGGGTTCAGGTTGCCTACGTCAAAGTCTCAATCGCACCTGGAGCATAGCTTCGTCTGCGTTCCTTGCGTGGCTGTCACTGCCGTTGACTCGCTAGCATGAGATCGGCTCTAACCACTAAAGCAGAACATCATCTCCTGCGTTGAAATATATTAATCTTGTCACAGACGTAACCGGTGTGGCGGTCTCTGATACTGACTGGGAAATCGAGCTGAAGCCAATCAAATAATGGAGAGCTAAAGTTGGTACAGAGCTACGAGATTTCATCTCACGCACTTTCACCGTCCATCAGGCCGTGCAAAAATTCTCATGCTGGCGCTGTGCCCGAAGTTCCCGAAACTCCTTCGAGCACCGCGTGCACTTGTACGGTGCAGGCGAGGCAGCGCCGTTTGCAATCTTCGAGGAGGGGGGCGGCAAAAATTCCATGGCGTGCCGCTCCTCGTCCGACTCCGCGAAGTACGGCGCGTCGCAGATGGGACACGATCCCCGGGAGGGAGATGCCGATGCCCCCCTCGCCGTCGCCGCCCTGTCGCCGCCATTCCCCCCGTCCTCGCCCTCGCGGCGCCTCCTCTCCTTGACCGTCGCCCCCGCCTCCTCCAGGTCCCCGTACCAGTCCGGCTTGACGTCGAGGTGCCTGCCGAAGTGCATCGCGCGCTGGTGATTCATGAGCGCCTCGCGGTTCGAGAAAATCCGGGGTCCCCCCCCCGGCTCCTCGTCCGGCGGTCGCCTCGATTCGCACAGGGAGCAGATCCAGGGCGGGCCGTCGTCGTCATCCGGGCCATCGTCGTCCATTCCGTCCGCGCCGCCGTCATCCCGTTCTGCGCCCTCTTTCGATAATTTCCTCCTCTTCTTGTTGTTCTTCTTATCCTTCTTCTTCTTCGATCGCCAGCTCCGCACTTCGTCGCAGTCCGGGTGCGAGGACGCCATGTGATTCCTCAGCGAGCGAAGCTCCCGGAAGGACCTCGGGCAGTGCTCGCACGAGTGGGGATTTTCGTGGATAGTAGTTTGCTCCCTTTGCGCGGCGGTCTCGCCGACGCCGCCGGCAGCCGACATCGCCGTCGGCTCGTTTTCCCAGGGAAGCAGACCGGCGGTAGATGCTTCTTCGCCATCATCGTCATCACCCGCCATCCGCTCCGGAAAATCGGACGTCCTGCCGAACACCAACGTTTCGCTATCGTTATTGCCCCCATGCCGAGGAGGCCCCGCGCCCTGCATCCTTCGTCGGCTGGCGAAGCTCCTGCCGCTCTGATGCCTCCGCAGCTCGTAGTAAGTCCTCTTGCCACCACCGCTCCCATCGGCATTCTTTCCCTCCGAAGCGGACGATGCAATCGGAGGAGGGGGCGGGCGGAATCCGCCCCTGCGCAGCAATCGCAGCCCGTGCCTCGCCGCGCCCTCGACGCACTTCCACCGCTCGGCCTGACCGTTCACCAGCGTCAGGTGCAGGGTGGCCTTCTTCTCCTCGGCCTTCGTCGTCGTCCCCATCCACCGCCTCCCGGCGGCGTGGAAGAGGTGTCGCAGGAATCGCGAGTGGAGGCGGGCGTCCTCGGTGCCGAGGTGGGGATGGTTGAACACCACGCGATCGTATCCCCGGGGATCCAGCGGATTGCCATCGCCTTCGCCTTCGCCGGCGGTTCCGCCACCATCATCGTCGTCGGGCTCGGCCCGCACCGCGTTGACCCCGTGCACGACGGACGCTCGGACGCGACGGTTCGCGGCGGATCGCATGCCGCGCAGCACGAAGTCGGCATCTTTGTACTTCGCTCTCAGCTCCTCGAGGGAGTCGACTCCGGTGCACGTCAGCGAATAGTCGCCGTCGTCGTCGTCGTCGCCCGCCGGGAGGGAGGCGAGGTAGCGGCACGCGTCGAGGGAGTAGGTGAAGTCCCCCTCGCCCAGGAGGAGGATGGACGTGGTGTTCTTGCGTTCGCCGCCGCCGTCGTCTTTGCTCGCCTCCATCCTTCGAGCAGCTTCATTCGAGTCGTCGCGAAGGAGATGGGCGTGGGTACCATATGTGCACTGTATGGTACCTATGTATGTATGTGTGGCGACGGTCGACGGAAGCGTGATGTCAACCAATGTCAACTGACGGTTGGCGTTGATGCATGAATTGAACATCCCAACACGAAGGGGAAGCCCGTTTATTAAATAATGAGGCGTTCCTGTGGATGTTGGCAAATGAAAAGGGGGGAAATGATAAAATGAACGGGGACATAATATCTTCTTCAAATAACCGTTGCCATGGCAATTGGCACGCAATCGTCAATCGGACGCGAGCGTGTTGTCACATGCAATCTTTCTCAATAAAGTCATGTCTGCCGACAACGACAGCGGCGTCGGCGTAGACGTCGGCGTCGACGGCCGGAGCAAGGACGGGAGGAGGAGAATGAGGGACGGGATCGAGCCGTCGGATGGCCGCGGCGATGCCGACGGCGTCGTCGTCCGATCGAGCGATGATGCCGCGTCGTCGGAGAAGGCGACGGATGATAGCATCGGGGCGACCCCGGGACGCGATCCCGGTCGTCGGTCGTCGTTCGGCGGAAAGAAGCGGTCGAGGCTCTCTTCCACCGGATTTCGAAGGCAGGGGAGGACGAGGACCGGGAGGAGGCGGGAGCGGGGAGGAGGAGAACGTGGGGAGACGACGACGACGACGACGAGCGCGTCGTCGGAACCGTGCGATGGGGACGACGCCATCGTCTTCGATGCGGGTCGCGCGGAAACGAAAGAAGGCCGACGACGCGAGGAGGAGGAAATCGTCTCGGAAACGGGGGCCGGCACCTCGCTCGAGGAGCGTCGCCTCGACGCCCGCTCAGCGACGCGGGCATCCCGTGCCGGGGATGACGTCCTCGACCCATTATCGGCGGGGGTCGGTGTCGACGACGACGGAGGCCCGCCGCCGCGCGAGCCCTCCTCCGACGTCGTCGATCCGCCGGTGTTCGTAGAGTTCCTTTCGGTCGACCACGCGACGCAGGCATCCCAAGCCGATGTCGATGGGTGGATCGTCCCGCGCAAATCCGAGGTCGATCCTACGCGCTGCGGGGAGGTCCTTTCGGTCGGAGCCAACATGAAGAGTCCGATCGCGACTGCCCTCGCCGCAGCGCGGGAGGCGGACGAGGCGGCTTGGGGCTCTACGGCGGCGGCGGTCGGCGGGACGTCGCGATCGATCGTTGGCGCCGAGGACGAGCAGAGGTGCGCCGGTCGAGACGAAGAAGTCGACAAGGAGAACTCGTCTCGGCTCGGAAATGGACGCGCTTCTGAGCTCGCTCTGAAGATTGCTCGAGCCTCGTCGTCGGAGTCGAAGCCGAAAGCGCGACGCGTTTCGAGCAGTGCGGAAGCCATCGATCGGCGCGGTCCAAAGAACGCCGCATCTGCTAGCGCGAAGATACAGGAGAGGAGGAATGAGCATGACATGCCGGACAAACTACGAGGCGAAACCATTTCAATTATCGATGGAGGGGCCATGGAGAAATGTACGCTTGCGTTGGACAAATTTGACGGGGTTGGTGTTGCCGACCGCCCAAATGTTAATTCCGGATCGAACAGTGAAGGAGCAAGAACAGCAAAAGGAAAGGCTTACAAAATCAAAGCTTCTTGTGTATCAGTTCAATCAACAACCGCTCGTAGTGATGTAGATATCAAGGCAGCCGAGTCATCGCCAATTGAACGTGCCCCTGGCAATGAGCCCCAGGGCAATGGAGAAGTCAAATGCAAGGACGAGTTTTCCACGGCAACGCAAGACATTATTGCGGTGAGGACAGAGGTTGAACCGAAGCTTGCTAAATCAGTTCTCAGCAATGCGGCGAAGAAAAGGCAAGTCACTCTGACGCAAGGCGACTTCGTGGAAGCCATTTGCGCGGAGAAGGTTGCGATTGACGCGAAGGTTGCCAGAGACAATTTCGGCACGATGGAATCCGTGGAGATCAGGAGGCCCGGGGTCCTGAGGGAGAGGACCAAGTATACCAAGGGCGATGTCTGGCTTACGGAAGATCCCGACGTAGCGTTCACCCTCGGACGGTTCTCCGTCGTCAACCTGGAGCACGTGGCGGAGATATCCCGGATGTGGCTCCGGCTCGGGAGGACGTACATCGGGCCGGAGCAGGCGGCCGTCGTCAGGAGGGAACGCGCCGACTGCGACTGGGTGATCGTCGAACGGCACCCTCTCATGCCCGAGGACGGGAGGGTCCAGCTGAAAACGCTGTGCCACAAGCTCGTCGGCGTGGATCGGATCCCGAGGGCCGCCTTTCGATATGCCGAGGAGGCGCAATCGTACCGGTATGTCGATGCGCGCGCCGACGATCGCCTGTCCGCGCCGTCGTCCCCTCGGCGAGATAAGGAGCGGCCCATCGCCCTCGATCTGTTCGCCGGCGGCGGGGGCATGAGCATCGGCCTCAGGCGAGCGGGATGGAACGTCAAGTACAAGGTGGACAAGGATATGGCTTCCTGCATGACGTTGAGAAGGAACTTTCCGAAGAAAAAGGTAAGCTGGCATGCATCACTGACAATTGGAAGGATGTTTCTTTCACTGATCGAACCAGTTGATTGATACATATCCTCTGGTGATGTTGCGTTTTTCAGGTCTTCCAGGTGGACTTATCCAAGTTCTTGCGCGATTTGAAGTCAGGGGACCTGGATGCTAAAATTGACACTGCAAAAATAGCTTATATTCATGGTACGTGGTGCATAAGAATGAAATCACATCATTGGGCAATAATTCCTCACCGGCATCGTGGATTTTCTACGTTAACTTTAGGCAGCCCTCCTTGCCAAGGATTTTCGCTGGCTAGTAAGTTGCTTCGTCTCAAGTAATTGCACTTAACTACAATGTCAATGGACATTAAAATACTAACCATTCATCATTTGACCAGATACGAGTGGAGGGTCCAATGACTGGCAGAACAAACAATGCACAATCGATTTTCTACAAGTCGTCGAGCATATAATGCCACCGTATGTGTCAATGGAAAACGTGCCTGGCCTTGCTTCGCATAGAAAACTCAATGATGCGAAGGACTCCAACAAAGCCTATCTCGAGAAAGTTATCGGTAAACTGATGTCGCTCGGTTACTACGTGAGCACCTTCATGACTTGGAGTCATCACTTCGGGGATCCTCAGGAAAGGAAAAGACTTGTCCTCTTTGCGGCAAGGCAGGGATATAAACTGCCACCGAAGCCAAAGCAAACCCACGGCGAACTAGATGGCATGAAGCCGATTGTTAGAGTCCAAGATGTGTTGGAGGATTTGGAGGACGTCGAGCCGATCTGCTCGGGCAAAGTTCGTTTGAAGGATGGCACCCATGTCGACGGACACTTCAGCGATGGGACTAGGATCGAACGGAGCAACGATGATGACATCCGTTTATATGCCAAGTATCCCGTGGCTTCAGGAGCCATATCGGGAGCGGCGAGAACCGTCAGGAAGAAGAACAAAATGTGAGTGGTAAAAAGATTCGCCATCCAGCTGTGGTAGGACATTCAGCCATTTAGTACTCCATTTGACGGTTTTCAATCGTAATCTTCGCAAAATTTGCAGGTGCCACTACAACCAGGACCGATATCTCACTCTTCTTGAGTACAAAAGGCTAATGTCGTTCCCAGATAGCCATAAGCTCGAGGGTTCTCAAAAAGAGATGAGAGACCAGATTGGCAACGCCGTGCCGTGTCACTTTGCTGAGGCCATAGGTAGAGCTGTACTGGAGAGCTATCGTCTTGGCCCATGTAGTATATAGCTATCTTATTTAGAATGAACTAAATGGTTTTCTCTATGAGGAATAAATCACACTTTTTATTGCCTGTGACCCTTAGCTCAATATATTGCTCGCTCACATGTGGGCCTCAACAGAATCACACTGATTATCTCGTTGTCATTTGGGGCACAAATACCAATGCTTCAATTTCGACGATGAAGCAGGCACTGCCAAGAAGTAGTTCCAGTTTGGTCATTCATCTTCAATCTCCTGACCCCGTGACCAGTATGAGACCTCATTCATTTGAATCGAGTCTCTTGCTATTGGTATGCATTGTATAATAAACCATCGCAATCCAGATCAAATCGTGACAAACAACTTGTTTTCATTTGATGGTATCATCTGTGATTTGGCCCTGTTGTGTACATTGTTTTGGAGGGGCACCAAACCCAATTCTTTGCATAACTCAGAGTGGCCAAATACCTAACTTAAGACAACGAAAACATACATGTACCATAGACAGGATAAGACCAATGCATGTAGGCAAAAATCTCATTTCATCATACGCTGGCAAAAATCATGGTCCACTCAAAATCACACATATTCCAGCAAAGAGGCTTGCCTAAGAACTCTCTGTCGTTTTGATGGTCGCCGGCCAATTCTTTCTGTTTTCTTCTTCTTCGCTGCTACAAATTCCACAATGATTTCAGGGTGCTTCTTGAGCAAAAAGAATGAGGTTGAAAGGGACAGCATGCAATAAGGCATTTTGCTGTAATCTGAGTCATTAGCAGTGTCTGACCGCCTCTTCAATGCCAGAGCAAATGGGGGAAGCCCTGTCAATTTGTCAAAAATGCCCGCTGCCTCAGGATACGCCTTCCAAATAGTTTCGACCAGGTGCATGCGCGAATGGTCCGTCAAGTAGTGGGCACTGACAGAATCTGCCGCATTATGAAGTGGCAGCCGGCCCTGCTCATCGCACTGATGAGCACACTCTGGCTTTACCTTCAAAATAGCGGCAACCGTCGCACGGACCTGTCTGACCTGGGGAAAGGTTTTCCTGGATTGCAGTGAGTCGATGAAGTATGCCGTGTCTTTTATCATGCCATGAATTGGGTACTCTCGATTTGCATCCTCTTCGAATAGGAAATTGCTACCGGATGCGATGAGCACATTCACGGCATCTTCCGACCCTTGCACTTGGCGCAAGACACAGCGAGCGCAAGCCAAAAAGGCATGCGGAAAAGATATCTGTTCAATTCTCTTCACCATCTCGTCGTAGGTGTCCTTCCACAAGGTCATGTCCCGCTTCGCCAGATAAAAGTAATAAGTTGCTTTCAGAAGGAAGATGAAGTCAGTACTCCTCAAGATGTTTTCGGGCGTCAATCTATCCTCGCTCAAGATTTTCCACAGATAAGCCACTGGAGGAAGCGTGCCATCAAGCAGTTTGTCTCCGTTGTGTGCAGTCGTGAGGACCAAATAACGAAGAATTTCAGTGAAAGATTCATTTGTGTGATTGTCCACGTTCTCTATGAGTGTATGGTAAGCGGTGAATCCATTTGTTCCCGCCGCCAGCGACTCTCTGTCGGGATCCGAAGTAACCAGTAGTTTGATCAATTCGATCGACCCTCCCGACGCTAGAGCCTTGTGCAGAGGATATGTCGCCTCACCCCGGCATGCAAGGTGGTTATATTTGTAGTATTTTGGCGCCCCATGTTTATCTGGAATCAAGCGAATGAGCGTTTCAACCACCTGGAGAGGGGGCTTTGCTGAGCAAACGTGGTGAAACAACTTGTAGTCATAGTCGTCCGAGACGAAAAAACAACGCCTACGGAAAGTTTCGCTGGTCCCCTCGATCTTCTTGAGCATTCGAGTGAATTTACCCCATGTCTCCTCAGGGGCAGTCTCGAAAGATCCGTTGTCGATTCCGTTTTCTACAAACCAAAAGAGCGCAACCGCTATTGTCCCGTTCGCGAGGTCGAAACATTCACGAAGCCTGTTGATGCAGGAGAAGACATCCGTCCCGTCCATCGCAATCGCGGCGAACATCTCGAAGCAATCGAACGAATCGTTGGCTAAATATTCGTCATATTCTGCGAGCACCCTGCGCTTCAGACTATCGAGCGACGAATGGGTGCGATCGATGAAATCAAGTAGTCGCAGTCGCGTGCTTTCAGTCTCTTCCTCGCTCGACGAATCGTCGCAGTATTCCATAGTGTCGGAACCGATGTTGTAGTCGACATCCTCCCAGCATGGCAGCCTCCTTTCGAAGACGCGATGGCTCGTCACCCTCACGTCGCAACAGGGGCAAGATAACGGCGACGTGCCACGGCGCGCGTGGGCGTCGAGGAGACAATCCTGGCAAACGTCGCACCGACAAGGCTTCAGCTGGACGTGTTTCCCGCTGCACGGGATGGCGGAGCGGCAGATCGAGCACGAGAGGCCGTGGGTGCACGATGCCCGGGTGAAGCGACGCGTTCGTACGGAGAGCTCGGGCGACATCTGCTCGACGTGGAGAAGTGAAAGTGAAATAGTGAATCGCGTCGGCGGCGCGCGGGCGTCGAGGCCGACGGGCGACGGGAATGAAACGAGGGGGGCAACGCGCAAAATGATCTTTTAGTTAGGTGATTGACTGATTTTTTCAAAATGCATTTAGGGGGGAGGGAGGGCTTGATCGAAAATAATAGGTTGCAATCAAGCGCAATCGTTTGCAACCGTGCGTGGCTAATCAAGCCAGTTTGAAGGTGCCAGGCGTGGGCAAAGGAAGAAGAAGTTGTTGATGTGGTCGTTGATGGTAATTTGGTGGTATCTCTAGAGAGGGAGAGAGAGACAGCTTTGAGGTAGAGCAAGGGGGACACTTACTTCAGGTCATTCATCTCCAAGCTCCTGATCGGATTGATATTCTCTTGTCGCTAGTAGGCATGCGCAATACTCTATTGTGGTCCTTGCCGTGCCAAATTGTATTTTCACATGCCGTGCCAAATTTACTTGATGTTATCATCTGTGATTTGCAAGGTATAAATAGATTCCGTCGAGCTCCTTATTATATCCCACCTGACAGTCTGGCTAGCACGATCGTACTCGATCGAGCCCGTTGCCACCCCAAAAGATGGCTGCTGAAAGTGACAGCTGGGTACGAAAAGGTACACTGTGGCCATGTGATCTACGCTGTCGACGCCTTCCTCCATCATGACCAATTCATATATCTCTTCAACGGGATCAAACCGCTGTTCCACCAATATTAGCATCATACTGTACCGATATGGCCATGGGCGTACCGCCGCATGAAGTCCCCGTCCCCTCCCTGCAGACAGTAGCGACAGGTCCTCACCATTCCACAAGTCTCCACCATCGATGTCTTCGTTACCTGTATCGTAGCACCACACGCAATAGTCCACGTCCACAGCCTCCATCGCACGTAGTGTCCGATCGAGGGAGAGGACATGATCGTCCGCATTTCCCAGATATGGTACGCCTGTTTCGCCAACGATCACATGAATATCCTTAGACTGTTTCATACTTCCATCTTTCAGTCGTCGGATGTTTCTCTGAAATGTCCAATCAATGATCATTGGCCAAAATACTGGTAAGGTCCACTCGATATCGAAGGAGAACCAGCGAATATACCGCCCCAGGAAGAGTGTCACGAAGTCGTACCAATGTGGCGCCCAGCCAAATCCCGTCGCGGATCCTGCTTTGTTTGTCTCTGTGAGACGTGATGGTGCAGAGGGTATCAGGTCATCAGCATCGAAATTCAGTGGCTCAGCGTACGTCACAAAATTCGGATTCCAGCCTGACACGGTCTGCCGGAAGGATTCGTAGAACGGCACAAGGAAGGCGCTGGCAAAGTCCTCTCCTGGCCCCAGGGCAAAGTAGTTCGGACGAAGCAGTGTCCGCTGTCCAGTGGATCCGACTATATCGTAGACACCTACCCTTCGCCACACGTCCAACTCTTGCGTCCTGTATGCGCTTCTGCCGTTAAGATTGAGACTATGCGCACCGCTGCGCCGGAACGGGGATGGGTAGTATGGCACTTCCAGGGTTTCACCGCTCGCGAGCCTCATGGAGTCAAATGCAGACATGACGTGCCCGTGCAGGTTGGGCGCATGTATTTCGCGTATGTCCTCAGCACCGACAAAACCAGAGCTAGGCTCGTTCATGGTGCCAAATCCGATGACGTTGGGACAATCCTTGACTGTCTTAGCCACGGCCCCAATGAAGCCAAGGTAATGGCTCTGCAGAAACTGTTGTATTGAGACGCCATCGACGTCTATCCCCGGCGCATATCTGTCCCCCGCAAAGAAGAGCGTGAACATGGTTGCAGTGCCCAGCTTCCAGTAGTTGTCCACCCAGCTCATCCTCGGCATCGTGCCCAACTGGGTCTCGTTCCAGAACTGATGCAGTGCCGCGGCCCNAGGTACTCCCCGTCGATGATCCCCGGACCCTCGTGCATCACCGCCTCCCACGTCACGCTCAGCCTCACTAAATTGAATCCCCAGTGCGTGGATATGCGACGAAAGTGGGAGGGCGCTTCCGAGAGGGGGAAGGGACGCCCGACGAAGGATACGTTCGTTTTCGACGAATAGAAATCGTCGGAGGAGCGCGTGTCGCGCAGGTTCGATGGAGAGGAGGGGGTCTTGGCGGGTAGGTTGATGCCCCTGAAGCGAACGAGCTCGTCGTCGTCGTCGTTCGGGTTCGAGTGCATCCACTTTCTACGAACGTGACGCAGGCCTTCCCGCGGCACGGCCCTCGATGCCGGCAACGCGTGACTCGCGGGATCGAGATCGTAGTGTGCGTTCATCGTCTCCCCCCTCTCGATGAAAGATATGAGCAATTCCTCCCTGCCAACCCAAACGGACGAAGCGATGGAGAGGCAGCCGCCCGCGAGTGCCATTGCGAGGAAGCCATTCGATCGTCCGCGAGCAGTGCCATCGCTATCGCCGTCGCCGCGCAGGCGCAGAGCAATAATCAACGCGACCGGGAGGACGCCGGCGAACAGCGGCAGCGGCGCGATGGATCGATAGAGAGGAAGGAGAGCGTCGCCGAGGTCGCAGGCGGCCGTCACGACGACGGAGAGTAGGCGCTGCCCGGCCTTCATCTTGATGGTCACATGATAGAATATCCAAGCTGAGCATGCTAATGCTAAGTGAAGAGCTTTACTTGGTGGTACA
>JALLBE010000800.1:0-20171 GCA_036939795.1 Thalassiosira mediterranea
TGCGCTTGCCGGCGTTGGATTCGCGGACCTTGTCGCGTAATTCATTCTCTAGGGCAGAGAGAACGGGGGCGAGGTAGTCGAAGCCCTTGGGGGGCTTTTTGGCCTTGGGATCCCAGCGGTTGACGGACATGGTGGCTGTGTTATGGCGACGGCGGAGCGGACGGCGACCTACTGCGACCGGCGACGAGCGACGAGCTGAGGAGAATGCGCGGCGGCAAAGAATTGGCTGAATTATGTATCTAGATAGTACTAATGTAAAACATTATACTTTCAATTTAACAAAGTTTTTAACAATACATAATTATTATGTTAAATTTCAATTATTTATAAAAAATACAATTAACACCATTTTACAATATTGGCCGACTACTAATAAACAGTAGTGGCAACCTGCATACGGCAACGGCAACGGCAAACGGCAAGCGACATAGCTGCGAAGATAGCTGTGGCCATGACTCTGATAAAGGCTGATATGTAATGCTGACCACCGAGCTTGATTGATGGGTGGATCGAACAGACTTGCCGCTCGGCTATTTGCCGCATCGCGTGGATGAACGCTGCATAAAATGATGGTGACGGCGCGGATCAGCTGGCTCGCCGTCAACCTCTCATGGGCGCTCGCGGTCGTCCGCGCGGACGACGACGTGGGCGCGGCCCCACCCATCGATCACCTGCCACAGACATCCAAAGAATTCTATGCCTCGTTTACGTGCATCGGAGAGGGTAAGGATCCCGGATTACTCGAGGACGACGACGGTGCCTTCTTGCGAAGGGTCCTCTCGGGGCGACATACGACGTGGCAGGATGGGTGGGAGGTGGTCGTTCCGAGCCGAGCGGCGGACTCGGGTGGCGATGGGAAGTATTACGCACGCGTCTTCTCCCTCCTGAATTGGGCGAGGGAGCAGGACTTGCTCCCCGTTTCCGTGGACCTGTCGTCCATTTGTCACAAGGACATGGAAACACAGCACCATATACAGGGAGACAGCCCGATCGTCCCTCCACTACCGAATGCGCACATTTCGACGGAGACGTGGTCCAACCTCTGGCTCGCGTGCGGGAAGAAGCTCCAGTCGACCAAGCGCGTAGCGGATTCGTGCATCGACGTTCCCGGAGTCCTCGTGTCCAATCCTAAGCCTCCAGCGGAATCGAACAATCCGTGCAACCTGGAGTACAGGATGGTTGACGGGGCGCATAGACTTTGTCTACGAAAGTACCTCATGACGTTGTTGAGTGGAGAGTTGAACGAGCTGGAGAAGGATGCCGAACCAATGAGTCGAAGAGATTCTGATGACAACGTAAGGACAGAAATCCGAAAGAAGCAGAAAGAGATTGACCGGATCAGCCGGGGACCGTTCCTGGTCATGAATCAAACGGTGTTTGCGTCCATGTTAATGGATTCCGATCCGTACGCGTCTTGGGCTCGAAGCCAAGAGCAATTGATGAAGGATGTCCCGACAAAAGTGCGGCTTGATTGGCAGAAGTGGATGAGAAGGGTTATGAATCACTTGAAGGAAAGCATTGGTGATGATGGCCAAATTAGTACGATAGATGAGTCTAACAATGAGTTATGAATAATGTCTGTGACGAGTGAAGTCATACCATAAGTGAAGTGCTACGATCCTGCCAGGTATAAATTGTGTATTAAATTATGATTTTCACACATAGCTGAAACAGCCGCGTTGGTACAACAAAGCCCCAGAAGCAACAAGCATGTTGGAAAATGGCCACGATGCCATTATCACACCGTTATGACGATATTGTCTATCCAAACATTTGACAGCGGTAAATTTGCGTGCGGCGGCGGCTCGTATTTGAATGAGAACACATGTTCTCCTGCGGGGAATGCAGCACTTCCAACCTGATTTCCTTGGCCAGGCCTACTCTCGCCAACTCGCAATTCGTCATCGACGAGGAAAGTGAACCTTCCCATTCCCAAATGAAAGTCGAAAGTAAGAAAACCACCATTGGCAGAATTCCACTTGACTTCCATCGTGCTGTGATCTCCTGCCAATAGCCCTCTGGGGCTGTGAGCGGATATGCCCGTCTTGGGGCCAGACAGAGAATCGTCGATTTTCCATCTTCCAATACCCGAGAAAGAAATCAGGTCGTCATCAAACTCGCCGTCTTCGAAATCGATGGTTACTGTTTCGAGGAATCTCATGTCATCCAACCAAACCATTCCTGAGCCTCTTTTCAACCCTGGGGTCTCCATATCCTTCGTCAGAACATCCCAAACGATTTCATGGTAGCCCTGGGTAATGGGTATTGTGTGCATTTCCCACCGGGGGTCTCCGCTGTTGAGGCAAAAGAACACAAGACACAAGTACAGTAAGAACATCAGCTGAGAAAATGACCCATAATGTGAGAACTAAATGCTCTCACCCGTGTCCAACAAATGCTGCTACAGGCCCTTGATCAATCGTTACGTTGAGCATCGCCCAAGGCATGAATACGTCGTGGCGCATAGCATAGGTCAATATTCCATCTGTTGGAAACTCCATAGCGAGCCTCAATTTGGATGACTGGCCTCTCGTGGTGGAAGAACTCCTGATACTTTTTGTGCCTTTGTACACAAATGCATCAGTGAACGTCCACGGGAGAGACGAGTCAGTCGAGAAGTTGGTTGCACTCAAATCTCCGCCTTCGAAATCTTCTTGAAACAAATCTATGTTGGAAGCTGGAGCGCTTCCGCCGATGGGCTTGACAGTGGGAGGGGTCGTGGGTAGGGGCGTTGGAGGGTTGGTAGTTTCTGACCCAGGTGCAGGGCCACATTCGCTTGGATAGATAACACATTCGTCGGGGAAGAATTGGTCACAGCAAGCTTGCGCAGTGGAGAAGAACATTTTTTCTTTCAGGCCAGAATTGGTCAGCCAAGCCTCTACCAAGTCATTATCATCGCTGCACCCGTCATTCGTGGACATTTTCTGCGAGTAGTGGCAAGCGGTCATGAGTAATATGAATTGAGGTAATATGGCAGAGATAGATGATATTGTGCACTCACAACATGCCACCCGTTGCCGTTACAGTTTGAAGCCAGAACTTCTGCAGGTGTTGGAGCAGGTGTGGGCAAAGGAGTGGGTAGAGGTGTGGGCGAGGGAGTGGGTTGAGGTGTGGGTGGAGGTGTCGGCGCAGGAGTGGGCGCAGGAGTGGGCGCGGGAGTGGATGCAGGGATGGGGGCTGGCACGGGGTCTGTTGATGGACACACACTTGGATAGATCTTACATTCCCTTGCTGGGAAGTGCATAGTGCAACATGCTTCTGCAGTGGGTAGGAACATCCTATGTTTCAGTCCTGGATTCGTTAGCCACGCCTCAATATAATCGTCATCATCACTGCATCCATCATTGTTTGACTTTTGCTGCATGATAATAAACAAGACATTGATGAGTTGCAAAGTAATGGTGATCTGTCGACGTCATGATGCTAAAAAACTTACGATGTGCCAACCGTGGGTATCGCACGATGAAGCTGGAGCACCTCCAGCAGGCGTGGGCGCGGGGACAGGACTAGAGTCTGCTGGCATACAAACGCTTGGGTAGACGTTGCAATCACCATTTGGGTAGTGTACATCACAGCATGCTTCTGCAGATCTGAAGAACATTCTCGCTTTCAATTCTGGGTTGCTCAACCATCCCTCGGCATACTCGTCACCGTCATCGGTACAGCCATCACCGTTTGACTTATGCTGTATAACGAGAGATGAGAACAAATGAGTTAGAGGACATCAAAAGAGCATGCATAAACTGTCAAGAACACTCACAATGTGCCATCCAAGGCCGCTACAGGATGAGGCCGGTGTAGCTGGGGCTCCACCAGCAGGCGTGGGCGCAGGGGCAGGTCCCGGAGAACATACGCTCGGATAGATCTTGCAATCTTTCCCTGGAAGGTGCGTCTGACAACAAGCTTCAGCAGATGGTAGAAACATCCTGCCTTTCAAGCCAGGATTGGTGAGCCATGCCGGCACAAAATTGTCGTCATCAGTGCATCCATCATTATTGTTCATTTCCTGTGTAATGAGAGACGTGAAAAAAGTAAGCAGGCATGTATCGCGTCCATGGGAGGATGATGGTTCCTGTTGCAGCGGAACTTACAATGTGCCATCCATGGCCAGTACAGGTAGATGATGGGGACGATGGGGCTCCACCAGCAGGCGTGGGCGCAGGGGCAGGTCCCGGAGAACATACGCTCGGATAGATCTTGCAATCTTTCCCTGGAAGGTGCGTCTGACAACAAGCTTCAGCAGATGGTAGAAACATCCTGCCTTTTAAGCCAGGATTGGTGAGCCATGCCGGCACAAAATTGTCGTCATCGGTGCATCCATCATTATTGTTCATTTCCTGAAAAAGCAAGAGGTGTGAACATGTGTAAGTGGAGATTAATTGGGTCCAACAGTGCATGATGTTCTCGGCAGATACTCACGATGTGCCATCCATGGCCAGCACAAGTAGAAGATGGAGAAGCTGGGGCTCCACCAGCAGGCGTGGGCGAAGGCCCCTCGCCTGCCGAGCAGACGCTCGGATAGATCTCACACTGTCTCCCAGTGAAGAGACTCGAACAGCACGCTTCTGCGGTGCTATGAAACATCCTATTTTTCATTCCGGGATTGCTAAGCCATGCCTCAACAAAATCACTGTTGTCAGTACATCCATCGTTGGATGACTTATCCTGAAAGCAGAAGTGACCAGGGCAGAATTGATGTTAAGAACTTTTGAGCATAGAGTCTCAACAACGCCAAGTCAATCATCATACGTCAACACTCACGATATGCCAGCCATGTCCGCCACAGGTTGAAGCTGGGTTACCACCAGCATTACTACCAGCGGGCGTTGGCGAAGGGCCTCCTTCTGGAGAGCAAACGCTTGGATATTCCTTGCAACTCCCTGGTGGACCTGGGAAGAACTTCGCACAGCACGCCTCGCGAGTGGAGAAGAAATACTGCTCCTTTACCTGAGGATTCATGAGCCAGGCTGGTACGTAGTTTTCGTTGTCACTGCATCCATCGTTTTTCACTATATCCTGCAGAGGTAACACAATTGCGAAGATATTTTGAGAAAGGGCTTGGGCATGAACAACACCATGGGTACAAATTGCATCTACTTACCACATGCCACCCATGGCAAGTCGAAGAACCTTCTTCAGGAGCAGGTGCATCTCCTTCGATGGTACACCCCTTTTCATAGATTTTGCAGGTTCCAGTGCCAAACATGTTAGCACAGCATTCTTCCTTTGTCGCGTGGAACATTCGAATCTTTTGGCCAGGAGTAAGCCAACCTTCTACGATGTTGTCGTCGTCGGTGCATCCATCATTCCTGACCCGATCCTGATTGACCGTATATGGAATGCGACGTGAGAATCAAGGAGGGAAAGAAGACAAAAAAAGTCCCAACACTTATGAATATACTCACAATATGCCAGCCATATCCCACGCAGCGCGGCGCCGGGTTCTCGCAGTCGTAGATCTTGCATTCCACGCCCGGCTGCTTCCCCGGGAAGAACTTGCCACAACACGCCGCCGCAGTGGGCAGGAACATGTTCGAAGCCTTCAGCCATCCGTCGAGGATGTTTGCGTCGTTGGAGCATCCATCCTCGTGATGCCGGTCGATGTGCCAGCCGTAACCGCCGCACTCGCCGTAGTTCTCGTTGGAGGTGCCCGAGGGTTCTGGCTCGGACATGTCGCCACAATTGCCAACATCGATGACGTTGCAAGCTTGGTTGGGGAAGAATTTGTCGCAGCAGGCTTGGGAGGTGGGGTAGAACATCTGGCTCTTGAGATTGGGGTGCAACCAGGCCTCGTTGTGGTTGTCGTCGTTGGTGCACCCCTGGTCGTGTGCCCGGTCCTACGCGAATTGATTAGAAAGTCAGGGGATGGGTATTGAGATGAGTGATCGATGCGAAACGGCGCCCATATCAATGATCAGATGTGTGGGATCACAAACTTACAAGGTGCCATCCCTCGCTGCCGCACGCTCGCACGAGCTCCTCCGGACTTTTCGTGGGAGCATCGGTGCTTGGCGACAGCGTGGGCTCGTCCGTAGTGGGCGACAGAGTGGGTTCGTCGGTAGTCGGTGCCTCGGTTGTTGGGGAGAACGTGGGCCATTCGGTCATACCCGTGTGAATGAAGGGCGTCGGCTTAAGGGTGGGCCGATGGCTCGGCTGTGGCGTCGGTGCCCTCGTCGGGAGTGGCGTCGGGTTGCCTGTCTGCGCAGGCACGGCATCTGATGCGACTGGGTGGGGTGTAGGATTGGGTGTAGGCCATGGCGTCGGATCGGGAGTGCCCATAGTAAGGGCGGCCTTTATCAAACATTCTGACTCGTCCAGCCATGGAAACTTGCACTGCAGGAACGCAAGAGAAGGTCACAAAACACTTTCAGCTAGTCCCAATGCCACTGAGCGAACGTACACCAACAGTGGAAATACTCACACAATCCTCCAACGTATCATACAGGTTGTCCTGAAACTCTGACTGTTGTCCATCATTAAAGCATGTCCCCTCCACGAAGTCGGGATAGAAAGGATTTGGCTCATCCGTTGGCTGCCACGTTGGCCTCCTGGTGGGCCTCTTCGTAGTAGGGCCCGGCGAGCTCGGCTTCCTAGTAGGCGCACTTGTTGGCTTCGGGCTGATGGTGGGAGAAAACGTATAGGTGCCATCCCACTCTGTACTCTCGTAGGTGAGATAGCCCTCCTCCAATGAGGCTGAGTAGAAAGGCCCGACCATGCCCATGCTCTCCATGTCTTGCGAAATGTATCGGAAGACGTCTCCATCGCCGACGGCGTCCTCGAAATCAGCAGCGATGTCGAAGGAGGCCGATCGGCCGGCCGTGACCATATCTGATGCGCAGGATGCGTCGCAGGGAAGGGACACGGACATGGTAAAGCGGAAGAGTTGCATCCTCGCCAGCCTCCTTCCCTCGTCGGACGGCGCATCCGGGCCATCCGAAGTCAACCTCCTCATGCTGTCGAGGTAATCGTCGAGGCCCTCGATGTCTATACCATCGAAATTCTGCGCAAGTATCTCCGTTATGCGATAATCACCAAGCACGTGCTCGATCGAGTGCAGTATCGAATCCCTCACGATCCTCATGTTTGCAGGCGTGCTGCTGGGGATGAACACGTTCCTAAAGAACAGCCTGCCCCCAAATCTCAACAGCATGCGGGGCTCGCCGGTCCTGACCACCTCGCCCTCATCATCCAACGGCAATCCCAATTCAATCAACTGCGAGTGTTCGAGACAATCGAGATATTCCACCTCGTAGCTGTAAGAGCAGCATCCCTCGATGTCGAGGAAGAAGTAATCCTCCACGCTCTCGTACATGTACGCCGGAGCCTCCAGTCGCAAATTCTTGACGCACGAGACGTCGCCGAAGGAGGGGCGGTAGTGGTACCGATACCTCGTGGGGTTCACCTCCTCCTCCGCTTGCCCGCCGGCGGCCGGACCTCCCCCCCCATCATCGCCGAGGTTTGCGTTGGGATCCTTGGGGGAGGCCTGTACGCAATCCTTCTTCTCCAACGGAAAGTGTTCCCTGCAGCACTGCCCGGAGGTTCGGGCGAAGTACGTGGTGGGATCACGCTTCATGTAGGAGGGCGCCGTATGCGCTCCCAGGTCGCATTTGTTTTGGGTGTACTTGGGATAAAAGTAGTCCGCGAACTCCTCCTCCCCGCCGCTTCCGCTCCCGGACGAGGAGTCGGAGATGAGCGCCGGCGGCCGCGTGGGAGGGGCCAACGCCCCGCTATCGTCCAAACAATCGTCGACCATGTCCGGGAAGCTATCCTCGCAGCATTCTCGGTAGGTGCGGAACATGTTCCCCTCAGGATCGTTTTGCATGTATTCCGGCGGGGGCAGATCCAAATCGGTGACGCAATGCCCTCGCACCCAGAGGGGATGCCACCAGAATTCTTCCCATCCAAAATTCTCCTCTATGCCTCCGCTCCCCGTGCCTGCATCGCCAAAGAAGCGATCGTCGTCGTCGTCGTGGTCGTCGTCATCGTCATCGAGGGAGACCACGCCCAAACATTCATCCCTCTTCCAATCGAAATTCTCCTCGCAGCATTCCGCCTTGGTGAGATGTCCCTCCTCCCAAACTTGGGCGGGGCGACGCTCGCACAGATGGATTCCCCAGTTGGGAAAGAAGGGATCGGGCCTCCCTCCTCCTCCATCGCCCGTCAATTCGTTCAAGCCCGCAGCTTCCTCTCCCAATGACATGCAGGCGTCCATCTTGTGCTTGAAGTTTTTGCCGCAGCACTTCTTCAGGCTGTTGTATTGATTTTCCCACCGTTCCGGCTCCCTGTCGTTGTAGCACGTCCCGGCCTCGTCGTTGGCAACGAACGGATGCTCGGGCTCCGCATCATTCCCACCTTGCCCGGCACCGCCCGCCTCGGCGTTGGCCGCCGCTTCCAAAACGATGTCGCGGTAGGCGAGGAGACATCCCTCCTTGTCCCACCGGAAGTGGACGTCGCAGCACTCCTCGAGCGTGGGTTTGGATTGGGACGTCTCCCACGGCTCGGGGGCGCGGTCGTTCATGCAGGTTCCGTCGGCTTGGGAGGGGATGAACGGAAACACCATCGCCGCCTGCGTCCTCCTCCGTCGTCCGGTCGCGGAGCGACGGCGGAGGCGACGACGGGCGGAGGCGGAGGCGGCGGCGGGGGCAGAGGGCTCGACGGCCGGCGCAGATGCCGGCGGGGGCGCGGTGCCCCTCACGGATGGCGGCGATGCGCGGGCGGCGGTCGGTAATTCGCCCGCGGTCAGGAGGAAGGTCGCCATCGTCGCCATGACCAAAGGAGGGCGAGCGGTCGACGGTCCGCGTCGTCGTCGTCGTCGCCGCTCGGGCCGCGGGCGGCCGGTGATGCAGGAGGAGGTCGATTCCATTTTCGCCTGCGATGTCCTCGAGCGATGTGGTGAAATGACCTCGATCGAGTTCGCAGTTATTGCCGATGTCGATGACATGTTGTCGTCGATGCAAGAGCTGAGGCTCCACTCTATCTGGGCTACTGCTGTGCCGCCTCTTGGTGCCGCCGATGGGGAGGAGTTGCGCCTTGCCACTTGCCATACCATACGCCAGCTTACGCCATGGTTATTGTCTTCTGTCTTCCCGTGAAAAAACGGCAATGGCCAAATAAAACCAACAACTCTTTGTTTGGTCGGATCTCAGTCGCGGTTGGATCGAGCTTCGCATACAAAGGCTGTGGCATCTCATCGTGGTCTCATTCACTTTTTATGCAACATCAAGTGCCCCGAGGACTTTTGTCGAACCCTTTTATATTCCTGTGATCGAGGGCCACAATTGCCTCGGCCTGTATCGAAATACATGAATTGTCCTAGGGCTGGATTGTAGAATAACGTGATAGCCATTTGTTATTGCCCTTTACTGGACCTAATGATTATCTTTAGTCATTTTATGCACTTGAACAGCCCGGGGGACGAATCAACCGGTACATAGTTAGTGCACTGCCTCGCGCGGCTCGTGGAGGCGTCGGCTCGTCGACCATGGCATTTCCGTCGCCGTAGGAGCACGCCAGGTAGGAGGAGGAGGCCAGAGTACGATACATTTTCACGAAGGCGACTTTATTTTAGCACCTCCTCGCCCCCAAAACCTCGATAGAAACCATGGAGACCACGCCGCGAACTCACGATGGAGGCCGCCTCTCCGGACGCGGCTACGCGCACGGCCGTCGGCGGCGCCCGCAACGACGCCCGCCCCGGGTCCATCGCCGACGACCGACCCTCTTCCCCTCCGCCCTCATCCTCGTCGCCTCCCTCCGGCACCGCTCCGCCCCCCGCGGCCGACCTCGGCATCTACCGGTCGCCCTCGCCCAACAGGCTCCCATTTACGCTCCCGTCCGCCCCGGGGGGCAACCCTCCCTCGCGGGTCCCAACGTATACGATCCCAACGATCCCAACCCCCTCGGCAACAATCCCGGTAACGGCGGCTCCGGCGGCTACGGCGACGACGGAACATTGAATCATCGTCCGAACCCCTTCCTCGTCCACTACGGCTCCACGTCCTGCCGCAACGACAAGCCCGCCGAGGTTTGGATGAACTATCCCGACCTTCCCAAGACCGTGGAGGAATGCTGCAAATCGAATTTGGGATGGGTCGAGATGGAATGCCTGATGAACTCCTTTCGATGGATGAGCGAGACGGGGGGGGGAGGGTTCAACGACGCCAACAACCAAGGTGACGACGGGAGGCAATATTATCCCGACAACGCCGAGGGCATTTGCAAGCAAGTCACGGACGAGACTCCGAGCTGGATCAACACCATCGAGGAGGATTACGCCGAATGCTGTTCCAAGTGGTTCGGCACGTGGAACATGAACGAGTGCATGGCCGCGGCTCCCATTCCGGCGCCCGCACCCAGCCCCGGCGGCGTCGGCAGCACCGGGGGAGGGGGGGGGAATGGCGGCGCGGTGGTCTGGGGTACCATCGGCGTGGAGACCGCGTATCCCACCATGCTCCCGACCGTGAATCCCGACGGCAGGAGGCCCGAGATGGTCCAGAATGACTCCCCGGGACACACCTCGGGCGGCGGCTCCGCCGGGGGATCTCCCGCGGCGGCCCCGGGGGGGAGGCAGCCATCCTCTTCGAATAACGGAGACAGGCCCTCGGACGAGTGCACCCTGCTCACGCGGAGGCAGTGCGCCAAGAACGAACCGTACTGTGCATGGATTCGGAGGGAGGATGGGGTGGACTACTGTGCCAATCCATACTCCGTGGTGGCATCGTCGGGGGAAGAAGGAGGAGGAGCGGACGATGGAAATGATGGCAGCGGGAATGATGGATGCGAGGCATTGGAGAAACGGGATTGCAAGCAGACCGATGGCTGCACCTGGGGAGGCGGCAGGGGCTGCCTCGTGGACTTGGCCGGGGATGGCGGCGGCGGCGGCGGCGGCGATGGTGGCGGCGTTTGGGGCGACGCCGGAGGTGGTGATCCGTGCGAGGGCAGAACCTACGGGGAGTGCACCTCCGAATGTCGATGGGTGAACAACCGCGGCTGCGTCGCCCCCGGCGGCTCTTCCGGCGGAGGGGAGGGCGGCAGTTCCACACCAGCCTTCGATTGCTACCACGCATCCAAGTCCGAATGTCAATCCAAACCCGACCACTGCGTGTGGAACAAACGGGAGGGGTGCAACTTCCTCACCTCCCCTCCCACGCGCGCGCCCACCTCCAGCCCCACGGGGAGGGAGTGGTATTACGACAGCAACGACGGCAGGTGCAAGGACGTGGATTCGGGCAATAAGCCGGATTGGGTGCGAAAAATATGGAACAGCCACGACAACTGCTGCGAGGAGAGCTGGGACAAGCCCGGATGCCTGGCGGAAGCGATCGATCTGATGAGCGACGGAGGAAGCGAGCCCGAGGAGGAAGTGCGACGGTGGTACTACGATACTGGAGACGGCGCGTGCAAGCCCGATAGTCCCGATCGGCCTTCCTGGCTGGGCCAGCTGTTCGACACCAGCGAGGAGTGCTGCGATATATCCTGGGATAGGAATACGTGCCTGGCCATGGTCGAGGCCATTAACAACCGCGACCCCGATGATGATGAGGACGAAGATGCGCCGCAGGGGGGATCGGTGAAATTTATCGATCTCGCCATGATGGGAACGCTCCGACTTCGCGGCATGACGCTGCCCCTGCAGACGGATCCGGAGTGGAACAAGTTGAAGCGCGCGCTGACCAAGACCATAGTCTTGATCATGACGCAATATGATGCCATGGTGCACGAGGAGATGGAGGTGGAGCTGTGGAGCATCGGCGGCGAGAGCTTCGCCTGGCGACGCGGGAGGAGGGGATTGGAGGGCGAACCTGCCGACCGCGTGGATGCGACGAAGGTGAAGGATGGCCCATCGTCTTCGTTGAGAGGATCGGTCGCACAGAGTCAAAACTCACGAAGGAGAACTACCGCGAGTCTGGAGCTGCAGTTCGAGCTCATAATACCGACCAAGTGCGACATCTCCTGTCAAACGGACACCCTCGTCGCCTTGGGCACGGCCCCATTCGAGCTCATCGCACAGTACTTCGAGACGGCGGTGGAAGATGGCGCCTTCGCGGTGATGCTCAAGGATGTGGGCGATTCCATGGGATTGTTCGATGGCGAGTACCCCTCCTCGAGCGACGGCGCACTCAGTTATAGATATGCCGCGATCAGCAGCCGGGATATTACTTGGGCGCCATCCCACGCCCCCACCACGTCGCCAACGCTGGTGACCGCTGCACCCACCGACGATATCTACTGGCCGGACGTCAATGAGGCAACCTGCCGCACCGGCTCCGGACACTCGGAGACCTGGTCCGAGTTCTTCGGCTCCATCGAGGATTGCTGCCGATTCCCCTGGATCGAGAACTACGGCCTCTGTATAGAGAACTCGCAGAGGGCAGCGTTCTTGGACGGGTTGCCCCCCAAGGAACCCACGAGGAAGCCCACTCCCCGCCCCACTGGAGGAAGGAGACCCAAGACCAAGAGGCCTACGAAGATGCCAACCGAGAGTTCCCAGGGTGGACCGAGTGGGGGTGGAGGTGGACCCAGCAGGCCGAATCCCGGACCCACCCGTCCGAATCCTCCAGGACCCGGCATGCCTACACCAGCGGGCAGCAACAACGGAGGCAATGGAGAAGTGGTGTACTACCCCGACCTCGCCCTGGGAGTCTGCAAGTTCGACGGCCTCCACGGCAACAACCCTTACCAGTTCTCCACACCCCAGGCCTGCTGCACCAACCAGTGGATGGATTACGACAAGTGCATGGCATACGCCGACCCGTACCATGGCCTACCCACCTCAAGCAAGTTCTACCCAGATCTTTACGAAGGATACTGCAAGAGTGATGGGGGGCACGAGGGGTTGGATCCCCGGATGGTGTTCGATAATGCCGAGGATTGTTGCGAGAATCCGTGGATGGTTTATGCGGACTGCGTGAGGATTAGCAGGGACCCTCCACCTCCGGCGGATGTAGGTTGGCCCGTGAACCCAGGCTATCCGCCGGCGCCGAATCCCCAGCCCTCATACCCCGCCCCGCAGCCCGCCCCGCGGCCCGCCCCGCACCAAGGCCCCACGCCGAGACCCCCAAGCTCGAACGTGAACCCCGAGGACGTCAGTGGCAACTTCTATCCCGACTTCGATGCAGGTCTGTGCCTCAACGACGGGAATCACCAAGGCAAGCCGTTTGTGTTTGATACCCTCGCCGAGTGCTGCGACAACGCAGTGATGGATTACGACGACTGCGTCGCCTATAGCCTCTCGCTCCAAGGCGACACAGGCTCTGGTAACGGCTCTGGTAATGGCTCTGGTAACACTGCAAGTAGCTGCATGTGGTTCCCTGATCCAAGCAACTACGGCACCTGCACCTACTCTGCCTTGTACCCCCCTCCCTGGGGACTCCCGGACAATAGGGACATCTACCTCTTCAACGATCACGCCACATGCTGCGTTGCGGCCTTTGGGGGTTTGAACTGTGAGAGGCACTTCAACTGCGCTGGAGGTATCAGGAGGTATCGATACTGGGGCAGGGTCAGGAGGGGTAGGGCCAATACCCTCAGGATCGGGTACGGATGCGCCGAGCACTTATTATCCTACTTGGAATCCCACAGGAGAGGACGGAACTCCGGGAGGCATTCATGGAGACGCAGGCCCTGGAAGTGCTCCAGGTAGCAGTCCAGGTGGCAATCCTGGAAGCTCCCCAGGTGGCAGTCCAGGCGGCAGTCCAGGCGGCAATCCTGGAAACCCCTTGGGCGGTAGCCCTGGCGACAGTCCTGTTGCTGGCAATCCAAGTCCTGTTGCTGGCAATCCAATTGGCACTCCTATTAGTTCCCCAACAAGAAAACCAACACTCAAGCCAACTTCGAAGCCGACCGAGCAAGCACAGGTGGTAACGCCAAAGCCCACATCCAATCCAAGGAATACGCCCAGGCCCACCAAGCAGCCGACCACATACACCCGACCTGACATTGTCACCACCCAAATCGACGCCCGCGGTCTCGTCTACCTCCTCAAGGATGGATTCGAGTACGGCCTCGATGGTAGCTTCCCCTGGCATACCTCTACCGACAACCCATGGAGCCTCGTCGAGGATGACCAAACCGAGGGCTCGTTTTCTGTCCGCAGTCACCCCGTAGAAGCTGGGGAGACCTCTGATCTCCACATTGCCATCAAATCTGATCACGGCGGCGTCTTGTACTTTGACTTCAAGACCGATGTGAAGATGCCCTTTCACGGATGCTACATCAACATCGACGATGAAAGCAAGAAGGGGTACACTTACCCCAAAGAGGATTGGATCGAGATGGGATTGCCTGTGCCGGAGGGGGAGCACGTTGTCATGTTCAGGGCGTGGGCGCCCAATTTGGGCAAGCCCGACCAGGCGCCCGCGGGTATTTCTGGTACGATAGGGGTGGACAATGTCTCCTACATGCCCAACGTGAAGGAAACTTTTGACGGTGGAAAGATGTCGTACGAAGCTTTTACGTTCGAGGGGTCAGCAGCGTGGCAATTCGATTGGAACAGGAAGAAGGAAGGGAGGGCGTCCCTGCGCTCACCTGTCCTCAATTCCGTGGGATCTGCCTACATGCGTCTCGAGATCGACGTGCCCCGTCGTGGATCGACGTTGAGCTTCTGGTACCTAGGCAGTGTTCGTATGCCGTGGGATAGCTTCAAGTTTTCGATCGACGGACAGGTGGTACTGTGGGTGAAAGACAATGAGGAAGATTGGATACAATTTACGAGGGTGCTGCCACCAGGGAGGTACATTTTGGAGTGGCAATATGTGAAGGAGGGATCTTCAAGCCATCAGACGCACCCAGGTTTAGGAGGGGTTTGGCTAGATGAAATCGTCGTTGCTGGCAAATCATAACCTAAAGAAAGGAATAGAGAGAAAGATGTTGTATGAGTTTTGCTAGGCACCATATGTCATTTTTTCTATGACCCAACTTGATATCTTTTAATTGTATGGACAGAATGTTACTCGAATGCTAATGCTAACCATCCAAAACCTCACAGTACCATCCAGCAAAACTCTTGTGGCTGAGAAGGTTGAAGCCATTCAAACAGTGGCCAGGGGAAGTCGGAAACGTAACGAAGCCCCTGAAATCATGACCACCCCTTGATTTGCCACCAAATCCCATCACCACCAAGGTGAGGGACAAAGCGTGGGGGAGGGGGATGGGTGGCATGTCGGTCATGTAATAGGTGTAAGTATTGTGAATAATGCTAATGAACTAAGAACTAATATTTTATTGCTTTTAATTGAGCATAAACAAACTATCTTCGGTGTAGTACTTTTGTCCAGGAGACACTGCTGCATGGGCAGATGATACCATCTTGTACCTAGTCTTGAGTATATGTATGGTTTCCACAACACACTAAATCATGGTTGTCACATAGAGGTAAAGGAGGGTCTTGAGATTGGCATCATGGTACCCTTTTGTGTCTTGATTGTGTCTACCCCATGAGTCTCTCAAAGAGATGTCAGCCCAGAGTGTCGGAGGCTGACAGGTTGGCCATTGCATTCCATGTTTTTTAGATCTATGTTCTGGAGCGACAGTTCTGGGATGCTTGAGTCTTTCATCCTACATTGGGATGGAACCATTCTAATATCTAGGACTTGTCCAAATGATATATGTAGGTAAATGATTTCTATGAACAAGAGAGTGACATGTCTCATCACCGATGAGTTCTGAGGATTCCACGGGTGATTGGGGTAAGAAGAACCAGCTACTCTTTCTCCGATGCCCCAAGAATACACCTGCTATCTCATAGCAGATGCTTGAATATAACAGATCCCATGATGTTCGTTGAAATACCCACACAAAAAGAAGTTTTATTCTCGCATCATTCACTCTATCGTTGCAGCATGGCAAAGAAAAAATATGGATAGTATACCATGTTTATACTTACTGCCCCTGACGTATGGATTCGAACCCAATATTGATGCCCTCAAAATCTTTTGCTTCTCCCCCCTCTCAAAAGCCACACAATCACAACGTCCGACCTACCGGTCAGACTGAGACAAACCCCAATAATTGTATCCAGATTATTCATGCCATATGTTATGTCAACCGTTCAATGCTCTCAAACTGAATGATAGAATTTCCCCGAATGACGACCGTGCCAATGTTCCCCGAATCGGATGATTTTTCGTCCACAGCGTCCTCCATGACCACGTTGAGAAAGGCGTCGTATCCGCGCAGGGTGCCCACAACTTTCCTGTTCCCATTGAGCGACAGCCTCAGCTTCTTGTCCTTTTGGTGGGAAGAGAGAAAAACAAATTGAGTGATGATTTGAGCAGCAGGGAAACGGCTGGGATGTTCCAATCGCCGTGACTCGCACCACCACTCCCGTTGACCGTCTACTTTTGGGTGCCGCGTCCCGAACGTCGACGAACTCGCACCACTCACCATAAATCGCTTCAGATCGGGACCTTTTTGATGCTTTGAAGACATGTTTCCGTTAGGGTGGGGTTGAAGTTGCGAGCAGTGTGGTCAAAGATCGGCGGAGGAGGGCGGATGCGGTGGCAGGGGCGGCGACGGCGACGGCGAGCGGCGATGATGACGGACGGATCAAATGCTGCGCGACAACGATGGAGGGGGATTTTCTCGGATATGAGGGGCGCCCTCTTTTATTAAACCACAAGTGTTAATAAACGTGTGATTCATTTTTGGCCATTCTTATGAAATGCCCCCTTTTACAAATCCAAATGACGAACCGATAAACGACAGCCACCTTTGCCACAGTTCCCAGTTTCCGCACCGTCGCCGGCCGTCGCCCTCTCGCCCGCGGCGGCGCCACAGTCTATGTATCCCGCAGAATCTCCGCGAAGTCACAGGCAGGGCATTGCTTGTCGTCCAGTGCCGCCAGTCTGCCGCACTGAATATCACCCCACTGCGGGGGTCACTTGCTCGCTTACGATTGGACAAGTCGACGGTATCGACGGAACCAAACGGAACAGCTACTGAGTTTGATTAGGTTGATGTGGATTGTTCTGATGTCTCTACCCAGGTAGATGCGATGGCAATGAAGTCCGAAATGTCTACACAACCGCAGCAGCAAATTGCCAAGAATCGAACGGTGAAATGCACACTGTTCTTTTTCTTCGCGATGGCAACGGCTATGCTAGTGTTTTCCCACCATGCGGTGACCTCCTCCGCATTAGCTGGCGATCAAACTGAGAAGTTGTCGGTTCCAGTGCCAAAGCGACAACCCGCCAAGGGAGGGCTTCCACCTATCCCTGACTTCGTGAAGAAGAAGTTTGACGCTGGGAACAATGCCGCTGCTGCAGGCAAGCAAGATATTTCTGACTTCCCCCTTCCGTCTGATGCAGTCCCTGTGGGCTCTGCCCCATCTGAAATAATCTTGAAGCCCACGTTCGGGTCACACAGACCCGATCGTAATGCGGTATTTGCATTTGCAGAGGGATATGACCTGCAGGTCTACGCGACCTTCATTGAGTCATTGAAGCAGACGAGTTTCACCGGGGACGTCGTATTGGCAGTCAGCCACGTAGGTGGAATGAAACCTGGCGTCGAGAAATACTTGAGATCGTATTCACAGCAGGATTCTCTCCGCGTCATCTCTTATGCTCTGGAGTGGGAATGCTACAAGAAATCGGGAGTGAGAATCATGCCCGAGAATGGAGAGGGGAGAGGCAGCACGACCAACCACGGCTTCAGTGATTGCAAAATTCATGGACTGTATTCGGACGGGGAAGGTGGCGAGTCCTTCGAGCCGGCACAGGATCCTCGCGAGGCGCGACCTGTCGCTACCGCTCGATACGAGCTTTATTGGATTTTCAGTAGGCAATACCGCAAAGATTCGTTCATGTTGATCATAGACATCAGGGACACATACTTTCAATCGAACCCCTTTGAGTTCCGTTCCACTCCACACATTGGAGAGGCGCACTTGCCAATGAATCAGGGGAAAGGATGCAGGCTAGAACTATTCGAGGAGAACTTTGAGGCTGTGGATATTGGCAGGTCCTCGTACAATTCCAAGTGGGTGAGGACCGCGTACGGGCAAAAGGCGCTGAACAAAATCTCTTCGAAACCAGTTGTTTGCTCAGGAAGCACGATGGGCACACAATACGCCGTTGAACTTTATTCGGTTGCCATGGTGGCCCAATTTGATAAAACCAAGTGCAAGTGAGTGTTTTGTATGCTCCTATTGTCCATGCATCCGATGATTTTTGCCATGCTCATCCTGTGATTGTGGGAACTTTTAGACAAGTTGGATGTGACCAAGGATTTCACAACTATTTGTACTATGAAGGTGGGCTCGGATCACATTTAACATCACATCACTGTGCAATGAATGTGTACAAACAAGGGGATGGGGCTGTGAACAACCTTGCAGCAATGCGGGAAACTTCGCTGAGAAGCCAAGGAGTATTGAATGGTGCTGGGGATGACGCATTGGTGCTCAACAATGATAACTCAGTGCCAAGCCCAGTGGTGCACCAGTTTGATCGTGATAAAGAGCTGAAAGGCATAATAAGAGAGAGGACATCGAGAATGGTGTCTCGTTGGAAAGCAAGTCAACCTTGAGTCCGCCAATTACAGTGAAAACACGTGCAATCAGACCTTCTAAACATCAGTAAGAATAAATGGTTGTCACATCTTCTTCACAAAATAAACAGGAGTCATCACAGTGATTGGTACAACTTAGCTCACATCAATTTCCATTTAATTATCACAGAAAAATACTATACTTCGCTTGTGATCAGCAGAAGCAGCCGAAAATCCTAATAGATAACTGAATATCAGCTAATTGTATACTCGCCCTCCTCCCGCCGCAGTTGCTGCGACTCGAGCGTCACTGGACCATCGTTTCCGTCGTATGCATCACCATCGACTCCGCCATAGCTATCGAGGTGGCCATCGCCATAGTTTTCTAGGCGACCATCTGCAGCAGCTCTGGCAGCAGCGAGCTCCTCTAATGTGGCCCCCGACGTTTCTGGAACAACACGGCAGTAGAAGATCAAGGCACCAACACCAAAAAAGCCGTACAAAAAGAACAGGCCTGCATCAGTCAACCACTCACTGATGGTGACTGCAGTCATTGCAATCATGCCCGAGGTACATCTATTGACCGCCGCAGAAATTGTTGTTCCCTTTGCTCGTTCACTCAAATCCAAGTTCTCGCTTACACAAAGAAAAGTAAACGGTCCTACACCAATACTGAATGATGCCATAATTGCACACAGCAGTACGACGACGACGAGAGGCAACCATGATTGTAGAAACGCCACACCCATCATGAGTATTGTGGACGCCAGAAGAAAGGCCGATGTCATCAACAAAGGCCGTCGGCCAACATTATCCACCAACCTCATGACGATCAGTTCTGGTATGAGCTTGGACAAGCCAACGGCCACATTTCCCAATAGCCGCAATTCCGGGGACTCTAGTCCTGCTCGTGCGAGGAAATCGGCAGAGTAGTAAAGTACCGCTTCTGTGCCCGATATTTGTTGCCAAAACCCAAGACCGACAGCCATACGCTTGCCCCTGCTGAGATGACACGTTCTGTTCGATCCTTGCGTCTGATTGGCCCGATCGGCATTGATTTCGCCTTCCATCGCTGCAATCGCCTCATCGATTTCTATTTCCGAGCTGCCGAGCCGATGCAGAACCAACTTGGCGGCAGGTTTTTGACCGTCCAACACGAGCCAGCGAGGAGATTCCGGGAGACCCGACAGGCAACCGAGCACAATGGCTGGGAAGATCCCCCCGATACCCAACATGATGCGCCAGTTATAGTCTACGGGAAATATGACCTGAATGAGGTACGCCACGATGTAGCCAATCAGTATGCCACTGTTGATGGCCACATCGAAAGTCGTGTTGAGCTCTCCTCGCATGGAGGGCGGCGAGACCTCCGAGATGAAGACGGGCGCCGCTATGAAAGACACGCCTACGCCCAGACCGGCCACCATTCGCCCGATCAACAACGAGCCATACCCCGGGGCAAAAGCCATGAAGATAGTTCCCAGCAGAAACAACCAGCAAGTGAAGGCTACTGTCCTCTTTCGACCGAAGCGATCCGAGAACGGGCCGCCCAGCAGGGCACCACCGGCGGCGAGGAAGTTCAGGGACCCCATCGCCAGTTCCTTCTGCACAGAGGTGAGCTGGAACGCGGCATCGATGGAACCGATGGCCCCGGCCATGCTCCCCACATCATATCCAAGCGT
>JALLBE010000801.1:0-15555 GCA_036939795.1 Thalassiosira mediterranea
ATGCATTTGCTTTTTATCCGAGCAAAGATGCATAATATCTGGCGAAGAGCTAGCTAGTGGTACACCGAGACCTCTCCCTCTCACAGTCGTACAGTGTTTTTTTTTCTTCACACAATTTTCCTTTAATAGGGGGGGGCTCCAAAACATTAGGGGGCATGCCCGCTAATCTTTGCTCGCAACTGATGTGTTCTCAATGTGTTATTGTACATTTACGATAATGAGAGTGAGAGTGAGTGCTACATAGCTTTCCCCTCTACCATTCGCCATAGTAGAGATTTGCACCCCTGATGCGGACCCCCATTCAATTATTTTAAAACAGTTTGAGAAATATTTTCGTCCAATTTCATAATACAATACTTGAAGAGAAAAAGAATTTGTTATCAAGAATGACACCATGTGAAAGGTTTCAAATTCCAAAATTAGTTTTTAAAGTAATGCCGAAACATCGAAAAAACTGTCGTCCATCTGGGTCTCAGTTAAACTCATTTGAAATTTCAAAGCACGGGTGAAGCTAGTGCGGGTACACTTGAAGCTAGTAAAATCTCTACTCGACAGATTGGTAATGGTATGGTAAATATCAATCGGTGGTTTTGCCCATACAGGGCCACATTTTGAACTTCGTCCGATTTTGATGATAAAGGTGTCTATCAACTTGCACAACCATAACTCCCCTGATTACACTGCCACTGTAAAAATGTCAGCTAAAAATATTGTCCACTTCATGCCTAACAGTAACGGATAGGTAGCTCAAAGTAGCCTAATAAATGGGGTCTGTGACTGGTCGGTGACCACACTTTCACCGAAGTAAATTCACTGATCATTACAATGCGCCCAACAATCTCAATGCCAATGACCATTTTTAAGGTTCTTTTTGCATATAATATGCGCATTTTAGACTAAGTCACAAACAAACAAGGGTGTGCCGTTGGGGGTACGGCGGGTGATGCCTCACAAACATATGCGAAGAATTCAGAGACACTCGTGTTAGCTATTGTACTTGTACCTCTTCCTACATAGAGGTCAGTAGAGGTAGGTCCAATTGAAATACTTTGATACGATAGGGTAATTTTTGCCTACAATTTATGTTCATGTAAAATTATTCTCTCCAACGCAAGCAATTTTGGTTGATTGTCGCATGAAAAGGTCATAAAACACGAGGTCGATAGGAATCAGACGACCACAGCGACCGTTGCTCGGAAAAATATGTCCTATCTTGCCGGCTCCACTGCGGCCGCCAACTTGTTGGCATTAATGATCCAAACTTGGAGACCGCCCCACGGGCTCGGTGTGGTTGAGGGACGGCGTTCGGCGACGGTTTACCTAGGTCTTGCCAGGTGGCCGCGCCGATCGACGTCGTCGTCACATATACCAAAGCAATGTAAGCCGGCGGCCATCGCGGCCACCTTCTCCGCTGCCGAGAAGCTGCATCGACGTCATATAGTCTGAAATAACGGGCTGTGGCCCGGGGCGGCTATAATTCATTATCATATAGTGTCTCTATCTAACTGACTACTAGACATAAAATTAGTCGACGCCCAAAGAGCGCATTGATCGACGGCCATTTCGATGGTCGTGTAGATCGATGCGCTCGCGACGCCAGAGCCACCGGGCGACAGCCACACCCCATGGCTACAATTTTGCTCTTGGATATGGCCGCTGAGACCCGTATCATTGATGGATGCGGAGAGGCAGCCGTGGCGGAGTGGGCGAGCTAGGGGCGGAGGCGGCCGCCATGGTCGACTTCAATTGAGCTGTTGCTGTGCATTGTGCCAAGATCGAAAAACTATTTTTTACTATTCCTACGTACGTAACGAGCATCAAGCATCAAAAACTGCACGGTACCTCTGTTAAGCACAATGCCGGTTCTAACCTATAGTACTATGGTATTGGAATTGGAAGGTGAGATAACAGGTTAGATACTGAAATGACCCGCTGGCCAGTGCAGTGGGGGTGTTTCTGAGGGACTCGGATACAAATTCGGGGTATGTAGGGACATGTTCGGGGTAATAATTTTTGCGCAAAATTACTGAAAAATGTAAAAATTATTAGTTAAAGTAGGTACAATACGTAGAACCCCAAAAATAATTCCTGCCCCCCCATTTCCATTTCCATTTCCATTTCCATTTCCATTTCCATTTCCATTTCCATTTCCGTCAGAATGGTGGCTTTGCCGCTTGCTGCCACAAAGTAGAAAATAACAATAACAGTAGACACCTAATATTACCTAATCATCTTGCAATGATTTTTTAGTTCATGATATAATCCTTATGCCTTATATCACAAGACACAAGCCACCTTAGCAGTAATACCCTGGGCACCAATTCGATCAATCCTGCATGCATGGGGGCCTTGGAAGGCCTCCAAGGCAACCAGGTTCAGAAATTTGGCAGCAGGGGTAGCAGTAGCAATCCGACCTTCCAGCCCCCCTGCAGCTCCTTCCAGCCCCTCTTTGACCTCCCCACCACATGAACCAAGTGAACCCCCGCCTATTTGCTGGTCCCTGGCCCCAGCATCGCATGGGGGGAGGTCCTGGGCTCCAGGACCTTCCATCAGATCATCTAAGGCCCCAACTTCATTGTGGAGCAGCAATCCGACCTGTTGCCTCCCCTCTACAACTCTTACCAGCCGTCCTTTGCCTTTGACCTCTCTGGCGCCTGCACCAATTGAATCCACGCCTAGTATTCACTCGGCCTCAGCCTCAGCAGCACCCAGACGAAGAAGGCATGGTGTCTCACCAGATCTCCTTGGTTGAAGTAGGAAGTAATTTTATTCACCAACTGGATGAAAATGATGGTAAACGTTGATGGGAGATTGATCTGACACAATGGACGAGCAGGCACGGGGATGATGCTGGACGTGTGCGGCCGCTGTGATTGATGGAACGGCCCATTGTTGAAGGGCACGGTCAGCCGTGGCTGTAGATGCCACGGCTGCATCGTTGATGGCCCGCGTGGGTGTGTTGTCAATGTCCGTCTTTTCATGGCCACCCCATCACCGCAGCGGCCGGCTAGATGGCTCCCATGGGTCGGAATGATCCCAATTGACACCCCTTGAAGCATGGGGGAACACTTGAAGGGAGGGGGGGCTGGAGAGGGGATGGAAGGGCTGCTATGGTGGGAGGAAGCCATCGAACTTTGATGACGTCAATAACGGCAACGATGGTATAGTTATAGTTGCCGATTGTCACGCCATCACAAGGGGGAATGTGATGGCTTGAGGGGATCAATGTGTCGACGTTAATCGGTGAGGGGGGCTCAACTCACAATTCGACGATGAAGATGTCACAAGTGAGCCGGATCGCCGGTGGCAGTGGAGTAAACGGGCATAACTTTTTTTGACAAATTTCAAGTTTGAGGTACTTCGCGAAACTGACACATGATTGTGTGATTGATCTAAATTAGAATGCAATTTTTTGTGACCGGACTTGGGGAAAACCACCTAATGACAAGATTCACATATCTTGGTTCATGCACATGGCTGGAAGGGTAAAGGGGGCTAAGGCCCAGTTGTGCGAGGCCCCAGGCGACAGTGGCGTCCCACAGGCATAGGGTCCCTGAATCAGTGGATGCAGATTATGCTGGGAACAGGGGTGTCACGGGGTCGGGGTGTGCATCTACATCTACATGGTGACATTTGTGCAGAAATAAGTAGGTAATGTACGTGTAGAATCAGGTACGAATCCCTTGGTCTCCAGCCATGATCATAATAATTCTGACAAAAGACCAAACCAAGCTTCGGACTGATTCCACAATTGCAACAGAAATCCTCTCTTCGAATAAAATTCTATCTATTGAGCTGGACAGAAAGTATTGTCCTGACCCCCATTGCAAGCTATCTTGGTGGGCAACTTTTGGATCTATGGTTCTAAAATGGGCCGCTATTGCTCTATTGCTCTATTGCTATCTTGGTAGGCAATGCATTTTTTTGACCCGTGACCCTTAAACTAGACAGCTGCTGCACATCCCAGCAGATGAAAGCAGGCATTTTTTGGGGTTCTTGTTACGATACATTTTTACAGAATGTCCACAGTTCGTACCACTAACAGTAGTAGCAATAGCTTAGAAGATCTGTACCCATTTGTACTTAGAGTCAGTTGAGGCTATCTATTGTATTGGCTTTTGATTTAATTGATCTGTGATGCCTGTGGTGGAAACATAGCCGTGCGTTCACACTTTTACTGTACGAAACTGGAATTTGTAACACATATCCTGCTTACCGTATGTTTGGAATGGTTAGCAGCATGATTTTTTTCCTGGGCTACAGCACACCCGTGCGGCATATCGATGGAAAGCTCTTGCAAAGACGAGTTGTTTGAGCTATCAAACTTGGCCGGAGTCGATTGGGTTGGACAGATATTGAGGCCTGAATCAATGACCTAAACTCCCTCGTACATCGTTTTAGATGATAAAGTTTCGCGTAATAATTTTCGAGTTTAGTACCCTACGTACAAAAACCTCTTAACGCATAATTTCGATCGGGGGCCAAAAACTAATATGTTGAAAAAATATTTTTTGCGTGAGTTTATCCCCAGGGTATTGCCGAAATGGCCACTTCTCAAAACGCAACCTCTTATTTAGCGAATTTATTTCTCGGCGGCTACTTGGAGTTAGAAGCTGATTTTTGGAATGGGGAGTAGCTGAGACTCTCAGCTACTCCCCATTCCAAAAATCAGCTTCTAACTCCAAGTAGCGGCTGAGATAAAAATTCGCTAAATTTCGATGCTTCTAACCATTCCAAACATACGGTACTGATTTGTTCTCGCTCGTAAAGATAGACTTAGTACCGTTTCATTACCGCTAGGGAACCCCCATAAATGGTTTGGGCCGATAAAAGTTCTGTGGTGGCAAGATATCCATCCAAATCTGGTGTCCAGATAGCTAATAGGTACCAAAGGTTGCGTGGGAAATAGTACTTATGAATGTATGTACGTGAAGACATACTTGAAAAGTGCGACCGATAGATCTATCTAAAACTCTATGTATCTTACTTTAATCTTGCTTTAATAGGGACGTACCAACGTATGTACCTACCTACCATAAGAGGGCGCGCAGGGAATCGGCGGGCGTTTGCGATTTGCAATGGCCTGTTTACCTAGGTACGTAGATACGTACCCGCACCCGGCCGTGTAGTGTACGTACATACGTACCTACATACACCTGCCTGCCTACATACCTTGCTTGTGTGTGCCCGCCGTGCGCGCGTGTGCTTGTGCCTGCTTGTGCCCTCTCTACGTTACCTCTCTATCATCTTGTGCATGCTTCATTTTTTTGGCTCCAACCTCCAACGTTCGAGTCGCTGTCGGAGGCTGGCGGTGTCGGTGAATGCACGAAGCAAGCGGACGACGGACGACGCTGAAGGGCGTCTGGTAGATGGTAGCGTCTTCATAGTATCGGGGGAGGTATCGGGCGCTGGCAGAGCGTGCAAACGAGCGGAGCGAGCTTGGAGCCAGGCCAGGAAGGAGGAAGAGGAAGGGAAAAAAAGCGATCGGAGGAATAGCACGTACGCACCACAGGGCTTCGACACGGGACGCACTGCCCTTGAAGTCCTCATGGCGGAGAATTGGCCGACAATTATCCAGCTGTCGGACATGCCTTGTCGTCGCGTCGTTGGTGTTGAAAATCTTGTCACCAGTCATCTTGTGATATCTGAATTGAATTCGTGGCTGCTGGATCGCGGCCACGCCATCCGACCGGTCCCATAGATTCGGTGTCCAGCGGCCTCTGAGAGGCCCGTGAGCAGAGGCCCGGCCCATCGCGGCTACAATACGGCAGCAATGACGCCCCACTACCGCCAGCTCTCCAGCAGCGTTGAGAGCGCCTCTTCCAACGGCGTCACGATCATGGCGTCCAACGGCGCGAAGATCATCGTCGGGGGATCTTCCTCGGCGGCGGCGGGATCGGTCACGAATGGCGTCGGCGCGGGCCCAGCAGCAGCGATGGGCGCGGACGTCAATCCCGCGAGGGACGACGAGTGGGACGACCTCAATCGACTGCCGGATTTGCAGCAGCAGCAACAGCAGCAGCAGCCGGCCGCATACGACCGCGAGGCGGCGGTCGAGCGCAACTCGCGCATGCTCGAGGATTTGCTCGCCGCCGCGCTGGAGTACGACGCCGCCCTCCTGGCTTCTTCTTCTGGGACTGCCGCCTTCGGCGATGCAGCTCCGGCTTCGAATTTAATGACGCCGGAGCTGAGGACGCAGATCAGATCGTACGTCTCTCGCGTTTCGTCGCGCTATCACCGGGTGGGGTTTCACTCGTTCGAGCACGCGAGTCATGTGATGCTCAGCGCTACGAAGATAGTTTACATGCTGAGGGGACAGAGCCCGCTGAATGAGTATTTTGGCGAGGATGGAAAGCCGCAGCAGCAACAACAGCAACCGCTTAGAAAAAAGGACGTGCCGTATCTCACTGGCACAATCTATGACCCCTGGCTGCACTTTGCAATCTCTCTCTCGGCCCTTTTGCATGATGTGGATCACCGAGGCCTGCCCAACTGCCAGCTGCTGGCGGAGTCTGATCCCCTAGCCACGCAATATGGCTCTAAGGAGTGCATGAAATCTTATGCCGAGTGCAATTCTGTGGACATAGGTTTGAGCATGCTCAGGAGGGACGCTGAATTCGCTGAGTTTGCCAGAGTTCTGGATGGCGCTGGGGGCGAGGACGCTGAGGAAGGAGGATTTTACAAAATTGTCACAGACTTGGTCCTGTGCACGGACATTGCCTCCAAAGAACGGCGAGACATGGGCATGAAGAAGTGGGAGGAGGCTTGCATGAAAAAGGAAGTGGCCCAACGTCGCCCCTCGCGACGGCGGATGGATCACCGGTCGTCGATTTCCACAGTGGTCACTTCCAACACCTCCTCCTTGGAGACATCTCACGAGGAGGATGGTGGGGAGGATGGAGAGGATCACGATGCAGATCAGGCCAAGGCAGAGGCGCTGGGCAAATCCCTGTCAACTCCTCGGCACATATACTCAGGGGAAGCGGCCAGCGCCATCTCCGAGCAGATCATGCAAGTGGCGGATGTGAGCCACACAATGCAGCATTTTTCCACCTTTGTCAAGTGGAACACACACCTCTACCGTGAGATATTGGCGGCGTACGAGTGCGGACGGACGGTGCAGCACCAGGAAGCCAGGGAGAAGAGAAGGAACAGTGCACCCAGCGAGGGAGGGGATGCCGAAGAGAACGAGGAAATACCATCCATACCGCACCCCAAGGAGAACTGGTTTGAGAGTCAGATCGGCTTTTATGACTTCTACATCATACCCCTCGCCAAGCGTCTGGATTCTTGCGGGGCATTTGGTCCCGGGAATGAGTTTGCCCCACTCGCTGTCCGGAACAAGGAACAGTGGATACGGGAGGGGAGGGAATGCACGCGTCTCATGGTGGAGGAGGCCGAAGGGATAGAGCTATTGCCCCCCGTCAACACGGTGGAATTGGTCATCGAATCGAGGGGAGATCTAATGCACTCTTCGTCCACCCTTGCCACCAGCCATGTTGGCCCAAAGTTGCGCTCTAATACTTTTGATGAGCTCATAGAGGAGGAAGATGGCTCCGAGGACGTAAGCGTTCTGGGCTCAGTTGAGACCTCCAGGGTTAGCTTTGTGGGCGAGAGATCTTACCAATCCGGGATGGACTCGTCACGTGTATCGAGGTACTCCTCCGCAAGAATGGGGTCAGATGGCGGGTACGAGGTTGATGGAGGCGTGGACGCAATAGTTCCAAAGATGCTGGTGCGGCAACTGGTGGATGCAATCCAAACGAACCTCCTCATGGCAGCTTCAGGGACTGCACTCTCGATTTCTGCGTCGGGGTTGTCACTGTCGGAGAGCGCGCACAATTCCCAAGAACTTGACTTGTCCAAAAGCGATCGCGACGACAAAGATCCCGCGAATGCTCGCGAGGCCTTGGCATCTTCCGCTCTATCCTCATCTGTCATTGCCTTTGGCGATTCTAGTGGGGCAGACACCCTCCGGCAGTCTATATCGAGGTATCGTTCCCGTGGGTCCATCTCCAGGCACCATGGTGCGCTGCTGTTCGTGGACATCAGTGGCTTCACGAACCTGAGCCAGAATTACCCCGTGGAGGACTTCAAGACATTCATCAACAGGTATTTCACAAAGATCATAGACTTGGTGGTGAGCTTTGGGGGAGAAGTTGTCAAATTCGCAGGAGACGCGCTCTACGCTATCTGGTGCTCAGATGAAGTGGAGGAAGATCCTGTGGAGCAACTTATCTCTCTCAATGATGCTGAATGTCTCACTGACAGCAAGGAGAGCCTCCTCAGTGAGGAAAGCGACCTCACACAGCCCGCTCTGCCTGTCTCAGCACATGACATGAGCATCGAGAGGTGCACTGCATGCGCCATCGCCATCTCCTCCACCTGCAACAATTTCAGAGTCTCTAAGAGCTACAGCAAGCGGCGTACATCGGATGCTGACCACCACTCCGCTGTTCACCGTCGCTCGACTTGTTCCGATGGACCCTCGCGACGCGCTAGCACTTGCACTGATGACTCCCCCTACCAGGGTGACCGTGGCCAGGGGGAGGTGCTGTACAAGTTCGAGGACAAGGAGGCAGAATTCGAGGAGAGGGGGGCCACGCTTAACGTCTATTGTGGAGTGGGAGAGGGCATCATGGCTGGAGTAGATGTCATCGCCCAGAACAGAGCAGAATTTTTCTTGATGGGGGAGCCACTGAAGGGTGAGGTCAATAAATAATCCTTTATCAGCACAACTGTGTTGATTTCAGTGTCACTGATAAAAAATCTCACTCCTTTCTCCACCCATACACAGACGTGGCAACGGCTGAGGGCCTAGCAAAGGCAGGGGAGCTGGTCATGAGCCCCTCAGTGCATGAATCCTTGAAAAGGAGAGAATATCGCTCTATTGCGTCTAAACTTGCATTTAGCCATGTTGAGGATGGTTTCCAGAGGGCAGAGTGGCCAGACGATCTGAGTGTTCCCGACATGCTGACATACTTCAGTAATAGGGGCACTGGTGCCAGGACGGGAGGGGACGACGCCCAGACTCTTATCACTGAGCTTGTCGATTGTACCCACACCCCACGCGATCTTGACTACCCAAACAAAGAAGATGGAGCAATTGAGGGAGCGGATCTAGATGATCCCGATTCCCTCCGGCGGGACCTGGTGCGTATCCTTGAGTCCCACCGCCACGAGGCGGCTCGTGATGTAGTGGGCAAATTTACTGCCGAGCTCCGGCGCGTTGTGGTGATGTTCATCAATATACAATATGAGCCCGAGCTTCCCAAAGATGCGATCGAGGACGCAGCCCTACTGGACACCTTTCAGGGAATTTACTCAATAATATCCGAGGCTGTGAGCTCTAGAAGTGGACAGGTGCGGCAGTTCATCAACGATGACAAGGGCACTGTTTTCATCGCATCATTTGGCCTAAGGGGATCCGTCGTACTCCAACCTGCCGATACGGCTGTTGACGCGGCCATAGATGCACGCGACAAGCTACTGGAAATCATGGACATAAAATGTTCAATTGGGATGACATTGGGCAAAATCTTTTGCGGCGAGACAGGTAGCGTTCACCGCTATGAATACTCCATGCTAGGCCCCAGCGTAAACTTGTCTGCACGGTTGATGGCCAAGGGCGACTGGGGACAGATAAATTGCGATGAAGAATTGAAAAATCACGTGATCGGGCGCAGGCACAACCTTGCCAAGAATGGGACCTACAAGTTGAAGGGATACGATGAACCTGTTCCCTTCTTCACCCCTGACGGTGGCAAGGGGAAGGGAGATGACGAGCAGGATGACATTGTTTCATTTTTAGTGAAGAAAGGGGAGGTGACAAGACTTGTTGACTCCATTGTCGAGAGACGACTCCGGGCAGGTTCAGATGGTGACTCTGCTGATCTCCACCCAAGCCTAATCCTCATCAGGGGCAATGAGGGCAAAGGCAAGGACGCCTTCATATCTGGCATATTGAAACAAACCCTTTTAGCATCCACCTCGGTGTCAATGGAGGCCAATCGCTGCTTCCATGACGATCCATTCTACTGCTTCATCCCAATAATTACGCGCATGCTGCTTTCGTTTACAGAGACGAGGCAGCGCTTGCTGTCGCTAAAGAAGCGGCACAAAAAATCCAGCGTGCTGGCAAGCTTCTTAGCAAACGATGCATACCATACACAAGCCTTCCCGTCAGGTACAGCCATAGTCCCAGAGCAACTGACACCATACTTAAGTTTGGTCAATGACTTCGTCTTCAAAGGCTTCCCTTTGCTGAAAAGCTCGCCAGAGACAAAGAGGATGAGAGATGCTGAGAAGGTAGAAAAATGTGTTGAGGTATTGGTGGCGCTCATCATTAGGTTCTTTGAATTGAGAGAGCTACCCGGGGTGATTTCTATATGTGAAATTGACAAAGTGGACAACTACTCAAAGAAATTGTTGAAGAAACTGTTGGGATCAAGCAACACCAATCTACTGATTCTTGGAGGTGTAGACGACACAGTCTCATTAGCGGACGCTGCAGATGGTGATGGTGATGGCGATGCAGAGAATTTCCTGACATCCATTCTGGGTGTTGAAAGCAATGCCCATGTGGAAGTGAAAAACCTTGAGCTACTTGATGAGGACTCCTCGTTTGAACTCTTCTGCTGGACTTTGCGACGTGATGTATCTCCTGAGGCGTTGAGTCTTATTGATTGCGCGGATGTTCGCGAAAAGATCTTCCACTTGTGTGGTGGCATGACTCACGGCACAGTCCGACTGGCCCACGTGTCCCATTCATTGTTTGATAAAGAGTGCGCTACAGTGAAGAGTGCGGACACTGAGGACAAAGATGCTAGCAAAGACACAGACATCAACTTTTTGGAATTCCTACGCGATTTCTTGGAAGATGCCCCTACTGATCTGGAGGAAATAATCTCATTCCGATTCGATCAAATGAGACCGGAGGAGCAGATGCTGCTGAAAATCGCGAGTGTTGCAGGGTTTGACCAGTATAGTTTCTCTCAGAACCTCCTGGAAACAGTGTTGATGGCTCTATCACAATCAATGGGAAGTGATGACGACGACGAAATTGATGTGCCAATGAGTGTTGGGGGCAACGACGGCGTGCCAGACAGTGTAGGCATATCTGGCGATAATATGTTCAGCTACATGTTCCAAGGGGACTTTTTCGAGCAGACTCTTGGTAAGTTTGCATCCGTCTGGTATGGCCTTTGATTATGTGAACATCGCAGGAATCTCATGCTCTTTCTGATGGCGAAACCTATTAAATGAAACAGACTCACTGGTTGCCCACCAGTTCCTCGCTGAAGTCAATGTCGAAATGAGTGACCTCAGCAGTATGGACTCAGTCATGTATCGTTTCAGGAACAATCATGAACAATCTGTTGTCAACAGCCTTATGCTGAACGATCAAAAGAAACGAACTCACTTTGAAGTCGCGACTTACTACACCTCGTCTAGGGGATCTGGTGGGGACAGTGTGGGAGAAAACGACTCATCTTCTCTCTCCACAGACATCACTTCTGTCCCAACGACGGACTGGGAGCTCTTTCACATAATTGCGTTACACTATGACCTTGCAGATGTCCCTATTCCCGCAATGCTGCACTATTATGACTCTAGCGCCTCCCTGGCAAGTCTTGGTGTGCGCGATAAGGCCCATGGCCGGTTATTGAGTTCATATCTGATGCTTGAGAAGATAATCCGCGGTGCATCAACCCTTGATGTACCAATTGATGCAGCTGCAGAGAAAAGGAGGCTAATTGCAGGACGAATGGTTAGAACGATTGGAAACAAAGACCTGAAAGACTCAATGGTAGTTCTGACAAAAGACCACCTCCGAGTTGCATTTTCTGGCGATATATTTGCCTTCAAGAAGGGGTTGACAATGCTAACAAAGTTTGGTCAGTCGGTTGGTACGATTGAAAAGGAGGGCTATTTGTTTGGGTCGGAACTCTACATACAAGCGATACTTTTGGTTCTCCTCGTTCTGGAGGATGAGGCTTTCACCAACCTGACCTCAAGTCTATCATCCTTCTTGGGGCAGTCTGAGATCACTTCAATGAAGGAACGCAACTTTGAAGACGAGAAGGCGGAAGAGGAGGAGGAAGCAGTCTCTGAAAGCAGCTCTTGTGGTAGCGACGTGGACTCGTGCTTTGAGGACTATTTTGATATTGATGACTTGACTGTGTCCTTCCCAGCATTCAGTGGCCTCCTCACTTTTTACAGGGATTCCCCCATAGGGGCCAATCAGGTGCAAGAGACCTTCCTGGCAAACCTTTTCGTTGCTGTCACAGAGGAGACCAACCAAATGATCCATGTTCTCAGAACCAAGTGCATTCTTAGCCACCTGTATCTGAAGCATGGAGACATTGTGAAGGCCCTTGAAGAATGCGAGAGCATTAAATCAATTTACAATCACGATGCACACAGCCTTGAGCTTGCCAAAACATATGGCATGGACTGGTCACTCATTTGTGTAACAACGATGGCATCCACCTATTTGTATCGGGGTCAATTTGCTGCTGCTCGCCACAATATTGAGTTCATGAAAACGCAGATGTTGAAGCTTGACGAATTCGCTTCAAGCACCAAGGCCATGTCCAAGGGCAACATCTCATCGTTTTATCTGGTGCTGCATGAATTCGACAGTGCTGCAGAGATTGCAAGTGGTATAAATGCAACTCAGTATGGTTACTTTTTCAAAGCAATCGGTGTTCTTCAGGAAGAACTGGCAGACAGAGAACTCTTATTGAGTCAGCATCAGACCTTTGATGGCACTGCTCGCGACCTGGATCTGTTATCAGCCCTTTCCTCCCCTGAGGTAAACCACACTCGATCTATGTTGAACCAAAGTGCTGAAACTTTGAGCGATCGAGGAATTGAGGCTGTCCAGGCCGCGTTGTGTGTGACCGAGATAAGGAATCTTGACTTACGGCCAACTCGCGACGCTGAAGTCGTCAAAAAACAGATTCAATATTGCCAGGCGGGACTGGTACACTTGAATTATTCCTTAGCACAAAAGGATGCGAACAACCATGAGCGCCGCAAGAACTATTTCCACTGCCTGCAGCTACGGGCCTATCTCCTGTGTACGCACCAGAAACTGACCAATTTGATGCAGAGCAGTTTTGGGGAAACAGATGTTGATGATTTACTTGGGATCACTGGGGATGAAATAGAATTAGCTAGAAAGGCTATGGACGAATGCAAGGAACTGAGCAAGGAATATGACTATCCATTTATGCAACTTTTGGCTGGAAAGAACTACATCAAGCTGGGTTTAGATGTCTCAGGTGGAGAAACCTTAATACAAGATGCCCTTGAACGCATGGATCCATTAGACCGCGAAACTGCCAAGGTTATATTATCCCGGATGGACGATGACAAACAAGATGCTAGAGCGTACACTCTCAATCGCCCTCCTGCCGAGGGACTTTGCCAAGGCGGGGTGCCCTCAGCGGCTTAGAGTTGTACCATATGGTGTTATCATAGCAGTATTCGCTCATGTAGTGTAAATAATAATTTTGTGGAAGAAAACAATAGACCATTAATTCTACTAGTTTCTAGCTTCAAGGCGTTCAGTTAAGCGACAGCCCAGAAAAGATCACTCTCTAGGTAGAGGTTTGCAGAGTACAACAAAACAACTATTTAGTACCACAATGTAGCAGTCCCATGGGCTGTGTCATAGACTCGGCGTCCTGCAAACCATGGGCAGGAAGGGCATGTACATGTTCATTATTTCCACTCATCATCACAGAGCCCCAACAGCTGTCAAACGCTGTTCTCACAGAGCTAAAACGATTTGCTACCACGTGCACTGGGCTGCCGATGACTCATGCTTTTCACCATAGCAAACGCCAAATCCCTTTGTTTTATCAGGGACCTTTCCTCCTTCTTATCGAAGGGTTGTGCTTTGCCAAAGTAGCTTTCATCCTACCTACTATTGGCCTTTTTCGACCTCTGCCTCCATCCCAATACTGTGAACTTGCACTACTATCGCCAGAGAAGACTGTAGATGAGCCCTCAGAGCTAAACTCCTCTTTCATGGAAAAGTACCCAAGTAAACTCATCAATGGTCCAACAGATTCGTCATCATTGGAATTGATTGGCGAAGGAGGCTGGGATGTCTCTGTTGTTGCACTGTGTTGAGCCTCTGTTGGGTTAGCGGAAGAAGGTCTGCCTTTAACGTGGTCTTCTTTAGCCTGCACCTCCAATGAAATTTCTCTTCCAACCAAGGATGCGCCACGTGCCATAGGGACACGTTCCAATAGTGAGCCCGAAGCGCCATAATTGCCTATATCCATCTTCGACACTATGCTTGGAACAGCGACGATGCTGTACTGGCCGAGTATCGATCGATCCGACACTGGCTCGCGACCACCACCTTCTTCTATTTGTCGCGTTTTCGGATCACCCTTGGTCGAATCTTTACTAAAATCGTCTTTCGTGCCATTTTCTGGGATGCCAGGCAGCTCAACCCTCTGCTCGAATCCGGTGAGCTCTATGGTGCGATTCGAATATATGTACGACACGAGGAATCCGCCCCCCCCGGAGACCGTCTCCTCCACCACCCTCGCCGCCTGCTTGCTCCCCCCCGCTTCCCTCAGCGCGAACGCCGCCTTCCTGGAAGCCATGACGACCTGTCCCATCGCGTCCACCCTTATTCTCGAAGCGAAGTACCTCTTGTTTGACGCGAGGGCGTCCCCGTGAGCCAATACCGCGTCCGCGGCGGCGCGGGAGACGTCCTCGCTTGCCCCCGAGGACGTGGCCGCCCCAGAGGCCATGCAGGACAGGGGGACCCATATCGGTATGAGGGCATCGCCGCCGTCAGGTCCTCGGACCCGGACCTTGAATTCTGATCGATGCCCCACCGAGGCAGCGGTGTTCGAGGACCGACGCCGGAGCAGATTGGGTCGTCTCATTTGGCCTTCACTCCTTGGAATGGCTCGATGCTAAACGTGTAGGTTGTAGGTTCAGAGTTCTGAGTGCTGAGTCCGAGGATGGACTGGAATGCCGTCAAGTCGAGAATGGGACGCACGCCAATCTACCAGGGCTTCGCACTTCGCATACCACGCTCCCCTTGACAGAAATGCCATGCCTCTTGTACGTCGTATCTCGCGCGCACCGCAATAATCCCCCGCATGCATGCCATAGTGGCCATTTCATCATTCTTTTGGACCTGCAAAATGTGACCCATTTGCGTTGGACGCCGATGCCGGCAGGAAATTTGAGATTTTTTGAGAGAAGGAAAATGGATACCACTACTAATTCCTTTGTTACACCCAAGTGACTATGGAAGTGACATGTGGATATTTAACTCAATTTGAATATTTACCACATAGGAATAAATACGATTTTGACATACATCGTAGTTGACCCACATTGCTCGCTCGCTTTTTGTTTGGCGATTTTGGGATGCGGCTAGCTGCCGCCCGCGCGCCCAGCCAACCGCCCCTGGGCGAGTGTCACTGGGCGCAAGCTGGGCGCCGCGCACATCGAACCCATCATGAGAGGTGAGAATCCCCGCGTGGCATTTTGTGTCCATTTTTGAAAGATTGG
>JALLBE010000802.1:0-13447 GCA_036939795.1 Thalassiosira mediterranea
CTGAAGGGAGAAAAAGAAAAATGTTCTTCACTTTTCTTACTAACTTGATAGATAAGAAGGCACGTGTAGATAAAATACAAAAATTAATTTACTGACCTTTCGTGACTTAATTTTTGCATTCTCACTGATCGCGATCAGATTTATTTATTGAGTGGAGCTGGCGGCCCGGTCGGGGGGCTGAGCACCTCGCCTACCGCCTTCGCACTTTCTCACTGCTCATGCTCATAACCTCTCATAACTCATAAATCCAAGGTCTGCACCCGGAACGCAAGTGAACCATGACATTCAAGGTGAGTCCGTCGGATGGCGAGGATGCAAGGCTGGGCGACGATGTGTCCGGTGGATCGAAGCGTCCAGGGCCCCCAGCCAATTTATCAGGCTCGTGACGGGGGGCGCCCGCCTCGTGCGGTCGGCGGCCTGGCGAGGGGAGAATGGACCCGTTGTCTCGGCGTGGCGAGTGCCTCCGCGTTGGCTCTCGTTCCATCGGAGCTGCGCCAGGATGTGCATCGACGCTTGAGGCGATACCTCTCTTCGAAGTAATCGGCTTGGCGCTATAATATGCAGTAGTGTCGTCTCTCTCCAGACATGGATGTCAACATCTAACACCGTCCCACCTCGACCCGGAAACGATCTTTGCGTCGCGCAGCTCGACCCCGCCGAGACCGCCCTGGTCCTCGTCGAATTCCAGAACGAGTTCACTACCGAGGGGGGCAAGCTACACGATGCCGTCAAACCCTGCATGGAAGCCAACAACATGCTCGAAAACAGCGCATCTCTCATGGCCGAGGCCCGCGCGAAGGGATGCAAGATCTTTCACGTTCCCATCGTGTTCCAGGAAGGACACGATGAGATCGGCGCTACTGCAGGCATCCTCGCTGGAATCAAGGAGGGAGCCACCTTTGTGGAGGGAACGTCGGGGGCCGAGTTTCACCCCTCGATGAAGCCCGATGCGAATGACTTGGTCGTGCACGGCAAGCTCGGACTCTGCGGGTTCTTCTCGACCAACCTCGATTTCCTCTTACGTCAGAAGGGCATGAAGAACGTTCTCCTCGGAGGATTCCTGACCAACTGCTGCATTGAGAGCACGATGAGGAGCGCTTATGAGCACGGCTACCAGGTTTACACGCTGAAGGACTGCACGGCGGCTACTAGCGTGGAAGCTCACGAGGCGGCGTTCGAACACAATTTTGGCATGTTCTCGACGGTCACTAACTCGGCGGAGGTGAAGGCGGCTCTCGCTTGAGCGTTACTGGATGTGAACGATTGCCGAGTTGAAAGGAAACAATCCTGGACATTGTGGGGCTGATTGGCATCCTGGGGCTATCGATACATACCTCTAGGTAGCTCACATGCATACCTATGTGGATGGTGCATAGCATCCAATGGTAGTCCCTCTCTTGGTCGCAGGTGTTTTTATTTAGTGCTTTCAGGCATGCAGAACTATTGACTAGCAAGATCTACTAGAGCAAGATTTTTGGTATCACAATCGCAACTGCTTGAACGTTGTCACAGGAAGAGACAATGAACTGTTGAGGGAGTTGCACCTGTGTGGTGTGCTGATCTAATACCAATCCTCTTGTTCGACGGAAGAAGAACCTCAAACAGATTTCTGGGGAGGCGTTGGAGTTTAGAACTCGACACGCTTCCTCTTTAAGCCTATCTATGGGGACTCGAAGACTTCAGGCATGGCGCAGATAAACTGGAACAATGCATTCATTCTCCACATGCGCAAGCTCCTCTCAACAGATACATAGTCTCTACCTTGCGATTCCCACCAAGCGATTTCCAATAGGTTATAACCAACAATTTCATTGCTTCCCCTGAAAAGCGCGCTGGCCCTATCAAACCAGCCAACAATGTCAGGGAGGGCCCGCATACCCCATATGAAGAAAGGTTCCACGTTGAATTGTGAATGACAACAAAGGACCTTTTGGATTGCTGTGTACCTCTCATCTCCGTACTTTTCATGGTAATGGTTGTTCAAGTAGAGAAGATAATATATATCTCTTGGGGTGAGAGGATCGTCGAGTAACCTTGTAAACTCGTACCCAAGAGATCTGAGTGTATGATTGGAAAAGTAGGTCGCATTTATGCTCGATGTGTCATATAGCACTCTAGTGAAGGCGCTGAAGTCCAATTCTTCATCTGTACCCCATGGCGCATCAAAGGATGCAAGGTCAAGGACCTCTGTTGTATTGTTTTCGGACAAAGCGTTCGCGAGAATTTCAAGACAGTTGTTGTCCAAACTGATGTCCAGATGAATCCTTCGAAGGTTGCAGTTTGAAGCCTGAAGCATTTGGGCCACTGGCATGCAGACGTCTGGTCCGATGATGTCAAATTGCTGTATGGAGAAGCTGTTGAGCATGGGCAAATCACCCATTGCTGAGAAAAGTTCCATGTTTTGATGGTTTGGTACGTCAGAAATTTCCAGAGATTCAATCTTCGTGCATTTCCTCATCAACAGAAAAAGTCCTTCTCCAATGGTGGTGGACTTGATGGCTAAATTTGTGATGTTGCGGATGAGGTTGCTTCCATTGTTTTCTGCAGCAATTGCGATGAAACTCAACAAATCGCGCCACACCACCTGCGAAAGATCACATTGCTCGAACACCAGTCCTTGGACAGCTGAGCTACAAATGAATGCCTCTCGGAACGCCTCATGATTTGCCACAGCCACCGCACCCTCATCCCCGACAAACACTATATTCCTAGGGCAGTCATCACTGTCAATTACATTGGCAATCCTTTCGAGGCTGATTACTCTGGCTGGATCATCTATGAAGCTGAAGTGCGACTGGCGCTCTCCAACAAACAACGTGCTGAAATGAATGTAGCCAACAGTTTCCCGGGCATCCAGTCCGTTCTGCATCTTCAATGGTAGTATTTGACAAGCTCCTTCTACCTTCGCTGTTGAGACTTGATGCTCCACTTCGATACTGAGTAGAAACAAAAACAAAGAACAGGATCGTGGCGAAGCGTGCATGAGAACCATATGATCTAGTACGTAGCAGTCCACAGACGACACCGAGACCTCCCATGGCAGACAAAAAGGTCACTGTGCCGACTGACGACAACGGCATCTAGAGAGCACTGTGCGAAAGGCTTCTACATCCATGCAGCGTGACCCGTCCAATAATCGAGCCAAGTTGCCTCAATACATGTAACCGCAACTCTTCCACTTCACCCCCATCCAATCTAGATACTCGCCCTCAGCATCCAGGTGGGCGGGTGAAGGCCAACGCACGACCTCTCGCATCAGGCACTAGATAAGCGACCATATCGCGATCGGCAGTCGTCGTGTTGCGCTGTCTGGAATAATTTTGACACTTTTGACACAACGCAGAATGCAGCAATACATCCGACACGTGCTCGCAGCAATTACCCACTCCGCTCTCTACGGCTGAGCACACCGGCCCAGTATGGTGCAACGATTTCGTGGCGAACGACATCAACAAATGACACGGAGACCCCTACTCGAACGGGCAAATATAAGGCATCACGTCGACATCAGCACCCAAGAAGGTTCTCTCACTTTGAGATCCTAGCGCGGTGACCGCAATCTACCACGATGAGGTTCGAAAAGGCCCTCCTGTCCAATTTGGACTGTCCACGGCATGCGGCGCTGATGCGATACCGCCATGAAGGTCGAAGTTCTCGCTCCTGCCCCGTCCACCCTCCATCCCGCCAATACACTAGGCTGATTGTTCTAAGTGCTTTCTCAGGGAGCTCGGGACATAGTATAGATGGACTACGAGACGGCGAACGACGACCAATGACGCCGTCATCAGCCGGTATCGTATCTCGTATCGGAATCGCGTCGATCGCCCCCCCGCCGCATGCCGTCCAAACCGACCGCGCCCCGTCGTCGACGCGCATGACCCCCGCAACCCAGGTGGCCTCTCCGCGAACGTACCGCTCTTTTCGTTCTCTCTCCAGGGCCGATGCCGAACTATGACAAATGAAGGCGACCGCCGACGGCATTGCCGATGGGCGATGGACCGATAGATGATAGATGGCGACGGGCGACGACGTTCGTCCAGATCTAGGGAATATTCTAGGGGCTCTAAATATTTAATCATTATTATGAATAATTTAGTATGTTGACATTAATCAAAAAAATAAACATCACAATGTTATTTTAAATAAACCCCAATGTTAGTCTCTTTATTCTTGACAGGATTCATCGCCTTAATATCGCCAAATCCCATGGCGGCCGCTCACGTCCGTCCATTTATTTTTCACTCTTCGAGCCAGGCGGCGAAGACGAGAGAGATGAGCACGCCATCGCCTCCGTCGCCGCCGATGGCCGCGGCGACTTCTTCTTCTTCGGTGGTCGTCCTCTTCTACAGCTACTTCCTCCCCACGACGAAGGCGTCCGGCGGCGATGGATCCGATGAGGCCGGCCGCGATGACGTCGTCGTCGGCGGCGGGCTCGACGAGGCCACGCTCCGCCTCCTCCGCGCCCGCGCGTCGCACTACCTCCCCCTCCTCTCGAATTGGCTGCGGAACCTGTGCTCGAAATTCGGCGGAGGAGTAGGGGGGACGGGGGAGGCGCGCGGGAGGCTCCTATTGAGCAGGGAGGGCGTGAACGGCACGCTGTCCTTCGGGGATCGGAAGGAGCTCGACGGGTTCGTGAGGGCCATGGAGGACTTCGATCTGATCCGCGATCTGGGATCGCCTCGTAATCCGGCGACCGACGGCGGAGAGGGGGAGGAAGGTTCGAACGACGACGTCGCGCCGTCGCCAGGCAACGGCAGGCTCTTCGCGGGCATAGACTGGAAGGCCTCCCCCGGCTCCAATTCAGAGCCGTTCCCGGATCTCAAGATCCAAATCGTCAAGGAGATAGTCGCCACCGGCGGCCTGGTGGACGTGGACGACATACCCAGGGAAACCGGCACGGAAATAAGTCCCGAGGAGTTTCATAGGGTGTTGACCGATGGGAGGGAGGGAAGGATGGAGAAGGAGGTTGTTTTGATCGACGTCAGGAACACGTTCGAGCACTCGATCGGACACTTCCTGCACCCCGCCCGTCCCGCGACCGCCGAGAACGGCACCTCGAAGGACGAGGATGATGCGGACGCCTCCGCGGCCCAGGAAAAGGCCGACGGAAACGACGAATCCGAGGTCGAGGGAGCCGGCGATGCGAAGAACGCCGACGCCCCGGTCCCGGCGCTGAACCCCAACACCGTCACCTTCTCCCACTTCGACTCCACCTTCCTCTCCGCCCGATCGTCCGACCTTAAGGACAAGAAGGTGCTGATGTACTGCACCGGCGGCATACGGTGCGTCAAGGCCTCGGCCATGCTCAAACGACACGGCGTGGAGGACGTGAGTCACCTCAAGGGTGGGATACACAGGTATGCGGAGAAGTACGGGAGCAAGGGCTTTTGGAAGGGCAAGGTGTTCGTGTTTGATAGGAGGGTTGCGTTGGATCCGGACGAATTGGCGCAGAGGAAGGAGGCGGATGGAGGCTCTTCAGGTGCTGGCTGCATAGATGGCGGCGGTGGCAACGAAAATCTGGGGAAGGCCGATGCACAGACCAAAGCTAGTGATTCTAAAGACGACGGCCGAACGAATGTGGTGGGCAAGTGCATAGAGTGCTCCACTCCCCATGACACCATTTCAGGCTCAATATTGTGCACCGTCTGCCGCGACCTCGTCCTCGTCTGCCCTGAATGTCAATCGCGTCTGTTGGAGTATCACTGCGAAAGGCATCGGACTTGGAAGAATTTCTACTTCACCTTCTTGGAACGCTATACTACGCAGGAGCTGCGGGACCAGTTGGAGGGATTGTCAAGATTGCACAACGAAGAGTACGTGCCGGGGAAGGAGCACAAGAATGTCAGAAGGACTCTCCGGAAGCAGATGGACAAGGTGAAGGAAAGGATCGACGATTTAGAAGGCGGGAGGGCTGGGGTGGAACACGAAGCGAGGAGACGGTGCAGGACCTGCTTTGATCATGAGGATGTTTGGTAAGAGTCTATGCTATTGCATTACTTCTCATAAGCATCATGCGTCGTTCGATTTCTACATGTTCACCCCATTTGGCTCTGGCATTTCGTGAAGCGATGGGCTCTGCTGGGGGTTCTGGCGATCCCTCCAATCGACCAACACTTCCGCAGAACCTGAATCGAAGCGGCCGCCGATCCTGGAGGCGAAGGTGGGCGATCGCGTTGTGCCTGGCCCGAATTGGAATACGCTGCGTCACGGCAGCAAGTTCTATCCAGAGCCTACTTCGAGGCGGAAGAGAAGGAGGAGGGACCGCGATGGAAACGATGACAACAGTGGTGATGGCGAAAGCGGGGTTGAGAAGGTTGGGACGGTCATGGAGGTCAAGCCCTGGGCCTCGGGGGGGCGATGAGAATGATTGTGTTGTTGTGACATGGGATGCCGGCCCGAACGGCGGCGGCGCACCTCGGAAGCAGAAGGGTCGACAAAAACGCCAACGAACTGGTCAGGACAAGGATGAAAAAATGACGGCAGGCAAAGACGATGGCGATGGTGGAGCGGTCGTGGAAAGGAAGGAGATATACAGGTGGGGGACTGTCGCAAGGAACGGGGCAAGGATGTACGACGTCAAGAGGTCTACCTCGCGATAGGGACTCAAGCACGCATGCACAGCAATTGACATCACTCTCGTGGCTTTCCATGAACTGTGTCCGAAAGTTGTTTTGAGAGATAGAGCGGCTCTTCAGGTAGACTGTGATAAGAAGCATCCACAGGCATCCTTGCTGAAAGTTAGGATGGAATGACGTTCGTCGGGTGCACGTTCAGGGCTGAGTTCCACCATAGAGGAAACCTGATGTGAAGGGCTTGACCATTATAGCAAGCCCAGACTATATGTGTTCTTCTCAGCCAATCTCGACTGGCTCACTGCGGCATTGAGTCACGGACAAGGTTACCAGGTGTACACGTTAAAGGGGTGAAGGCGGCTTTCGCTTCAGCAAATCATAATGGCATTATGTTGAGCAAGATCTGATTCTTAATATTGGCACAATTAACTACATGCTAATCTTAAACTATATAGTCTTGGTCCCCCCGGTACAGATTTCTGTGGAGGCGTCCGGTCAGGAACTGACTCAAACTTAACACGCTTCCTTTTTGAACCACTTGGTGGGACCTCGAAGACTTCAGGCATGGCGCTCATGAACTGAAACAATGCATCCATCCTCCGTATGTATAAGTTACCCTCGACTGTGTCCTCATACTCCCTACCTGATGTGGAATAACCAACAATTTCATGGCTTCCCCTGAAGAGCGCACTAGCCCTATCAAACCAGTCAACAATGGCAGGGAGGGCTCTCATACCCCATATGAAGAAAGGTTCCATGTTGAACTCTAAATGACAGGAAAGGGCCTTTTGGATTGCTGTGTACCTCTTGTCTCTATACTTTCGATGGTAATTACCATTCAGTGTGAGGTGGAAAAACAATATGCGAAGGCCGGATTCTGTTTGAGGGCTTTCACTTTCATGTTCAAGCTCGAGGAGAGTCATGAAATCATCCCCGAGAGATTTGAGTGTATGATTGGAAAAGTAGGTCGCATTTATGCTCGATGTGTTGTACAATACTCTCCTGAAGACGCTGAAGTCACTGAAGTCCAAGGTGGAAACACCATTATCGTCAATGAAGGCAAGGCGGAGGATCTCTATCGTATTGTTTTCTGACAAAGCATTTGCGAGAGCATTGAGGCAGTTGTTGTTCAAGCCGATGTCCAAATACACATCCCGAAGGTTGCAGCTTGGAGCCACAAACATTTGGGCCAGGGACGTGCACATGACTTGTCCAGTGATGCCCATCTGAATGGTGTCCATCCGTATAAAAAAATTTGTGAGCCTGGGGCAGTCTCGAATTGCTGACAAGAGGTCCATACTTCGATCATTCATATTGGTATCAAACAGAATCAGAGATTTCAGTTTCGGGCATTTTCTTATCAACAAGAAGAGCCCGTCACCAATGGAGCCAGAATGTATCAATAATTTTGTGACGCTGTGGATGAGATTGCTTCCACTGTTTTCCGGATCATCTGTGATGGAGCCCACCAGATCGCTCCACGCCACCTGCGAAAGATTGCATTCCTGAAACTGAAGCTCTTGGACGGATGAGGTGCGAACGAGCCCCTCCCACAACGTCTCATGATTTGCAAAAGCCGCTGCACACTCGTCCCGCAAAAACTCAATGCGCTCAGGGCAATCATCATCGCGAATTGCATCAACGATATTGTCAAAGGCAATGATATCTATGGATGAAGCATCTTTCATCTCAAAGAGCGAACGCCGCTCTCCAATAACGAACCTGTAAGGAGTATCGATGAATTGACGGGACTGACTGCAAAAATCAGCATCATATTCAATATAACCCACGATATCCTGTGCACCATGTCCATCCTGCATCTTCAACGATATGTTTCGGAGAGATCCTCCCACTTTCCCCTCTCATCTTAGTTACCGAGAAGTGGACGAAGAAAGACAACGCACGGTGAGGATAGCACCATTGAGACGATACCATACGATCCCCCGATCGCACAACGCCTGCCACCCTGCCACTGGCCACCTCGCATGCGCTTCTGCGCTACTGCCACCGGAGCCGGGGCGCCGTGACCGCGACATACTTACATATCCCCAGCAGCCGCGCTGCAAGCTCGCTCGAGCTGGATGAGATGGCGACGTCCAGGGGTACATACCCCTGGCGACGTCGACCAGCGTCGTTTGGAGTTCGAGTTCCAATTCCAACTTCCAAGTTCGGACTTGGGACTTGGGAGGGTTGATGACTGATGACGGGAGATGACGGGTTAGGTACATACATCCCACGAGTGTATTGTACCTACCTATGGTATGTCCCTACATACAGCCAGGTACAACATATTGTAGATAGACCTCTGCACCAGTCTGCACCATCCCTGCATGCCTCTTCTCCGTCCATCCAGAGCCAGCCACCTCGTTCATGCTCGCTGCCAGACTCAAGCACGCTACTCTATCGTACCTCTCCCCGTATCGTGCGTATCTAGAGAGGTACCATACTCCAATCAAGGTTCCCTTGTCCCTTGCTTGCTCCAATCAAAAATGCTCCTACCTATTGTACACCCTGACTTATGGTACAGATCGAAGATGGACACCCGACACCCTGCCCTTCAGCTATCACTTGTCATTTCCGACTCTGTACAACAACAGCATCACCGTTTGACCCTACAGCACCGCCTCCTCATAGTCATCTAAGATCCGTATTGCTTCAGCCAAACTCATGATTGTCCCACCCCGCCCCTACTCAGAGTGGGTAATTTACTTCCAGCTCGAGCGAAACTACATCATCCAGAAGGTTTTAAAGAAGGTGCCCGACTACGCGCATGTGTTTGACCCTGAAGATCCTTCCCAGGAATATCATGGCCCGCCCCTGCCCGCGAGGTACTGGGGCGTCCGCTTTCCGAGGAAGTTCTACTCTAGCTTTAAAGACTCCAGAGAGAAAAAACAGAAACACGACAACTCGATCATGACCCTTCATGACATGTCTAACATGATCAAAGCCAATTGGGAAACTGCTGGTAAGCACGGGGTGGACCCATGCACTTTGGATTGTTTGTAACAATTGCAATTCACATCTCCAACGTTCACTTTTGAATCATGTAGACGATGAAACCAAGGAGTACGTCCGAGTTATGCACCGATTGGAGGAAGAGGAATACACCCGCAAACGTGAGGCATACGATCGTGTGAAGGAAGCCAAAAATGGAGGACTCGAGGTAGTTGACAAGAACAAGGCCAATAATGGGAAAAGATCACGATTGTTTGAAGACGGACTGCTATCTGATTCGAAATCTGAATCTGTTGCATCGACCAATCCTGTTCAAAATGAGACGACTCCATCGACCGCCAACTCGCCATTCAGTTCAACTGATATGAGCAAGCGGGTCAGTGAGTCGGACGTTGACGAAGTTCCTTTAAGGAAGCATTTGAAGGTATCTCATGACTTAGCAGGAGCGCCAGTTGCAGGGACAATTGGCTCGACAGAGATAATGCAAAACCTGACTAGGCTTTTCCATCACGACAAAAATGCCATGCTTGCGAGCCTCCAGCAAGTCAACCCATCTCTCCTTAGCCAACCTACCAACAACGCCATAAACAAACCCGGGGCATACCATGATGCCCTATCCATGACCGGGGGGGCTACCATGAATGCTCACAAAGTCAACTCAAATAGCCGTAGGTCGGTTGTCAGTGGTAGGACATATGACGGAATTGAAGCGAGTCTGAAAGGACGTGGCATCATCAGCTTCCCATTTTCAATGACTTCGAGCAGCGAAAGGACACCCTCTTCAGCGGGACAGGGCGCCGGGGATCGGAACGTCGCACCTGACAAGCTCAACTTGCCATATTACCCTGAGATCCACCCAAAACCATTTGAACAAGGAACGAACCCATCTGCAGTGCCGCCAACCTCATTTACCAGGAATAGTTCAAAATCAAGCCACAACTCAAGCGCCAGTATGGATCAGAATGCTGAGCAGGTCAACCCGAAGTCGAATCAACAAGGTAATGATGCATTGCAGTGAACCACATTTGTGTATTCGTTTACTTCATACTCCACTGACCCACCATCTGCACTTCATTCAAATTTGCTCGCCTCGACTATATCAAAGGTGGAGGAATGAAAGATCAAATGAAACGAGTCATGGACGAATCTGATCTCACCGACAGTGAAATAAGGATGTTGCTACTCCGAGGGGCAAAGAGCATTGCCTACGATGCAGCACAATCTCTAGAAAAAGGAAAGGCTCACCCATGCCCAGCCGAGACGAAGGCAGCGATCAAATACTTGGAGGGTATAAAGAAAAATAAGAAGGACGGCCCTCCCATCAGCAAGGTTCTTGGCAATTCAAGAGAGAGTGACCAAGATGGCAAAATGGAGACCTCCACTGTGGAAGCCAAGGCAAACATAGCAACAGTCGCAGCGGCGGCTACTGCTGCGGGCTTAAGACTTCTCCCACCGAACAAGTCAGGCGACGAAAGACTAAAAGACGAAGCGAGGGGCGGGCATGACACACGGGCATATCCCAGCCAGCGGAGGCTGTCAGAACCTCTGCCCCTATCGCTGTCCAGTTCTTTGGCTATCCACCCCAGCACGGTGCATTCACTGTCACAACATCCAGGCAACTCCCTCTTGGAATTCCAGCAAAGTATATCGAAGGAAGGAAGGGTCAAGGACCAATACCCACGAGCTCCGAGGGACTATGACGAATCCCTTAGCATGATGGGGGCGGTTGGACATGAGCCTAGGGCAGCTTCTGCCAGCAACAATAGTATGCATAGCAGACCGCCTGCTATTCCAGAAACATCGACGTCCACCTTGGAAAGTACAGTAGAGAAGCTGTCTCGGAAAGGTGAGCAGATTGATCTCGTTTCTTTCGCGTATATTGCACCCCCCCACCACCAACGAGCTTATCATGTCGCCTGTTGCTGTTCACTCATTCCAAAGGCGAGGCAGATGAGTTTCTGACCATGCTTTTGGGCGCAAACATTGATCAGTTGCAAGCCATCAAAAATCTACTTCATCGTTAAATTCTTCTACACATTGTATTTTCGTTCAAGTCTGCACACCATAACATTGTGCTGTCCACAGAATATGGTGCTGTCACTCCAGAATTCAGCTGCCCGCGAAACTGCGTGCATTCATATTCGATATATTGCACTGGAAGCCTGAAATCAATACAATTATCTAATCTAGGTCTTTATCATTACTGGTATTCCTGATATTGATTATGAGCGAGGCTTTAGATCTAAGCACACTTCCAGCGAAGATCATGCATGGCTGCCCGTGGTTCACTTCTCAGAGCCAAGAGTGTGGATACATTTCTCATTGGCGCACAATATTGGACTGTCTCCTCGTGCAGGCAACGTGGTGAGTGATGATTCAGTATCATGTGGTAGACTCGTGAGACAGAAAATAACATGCTTACAAAAAAAAATTTAAGATTAGTTTACACTTGGCTTACGATACGCAAGTCATGCAGGCGTTTCTACACCTATTGATAGCCTGTGCTTACGATACACAAGTCATGCAGGCGTTTCTACACCTACTGATAGCTTGTCTGGGGTCAGCTTGCTACACGCACGTAAGCCCTAATAAATCCAGCGAATCCTCTGCATTCTATTGCAACAGGAACTTCCTCCCTAGGGTATGACAGGATATGACAATGATCCAAAGCGACGGCCAGGTGAGATGACGAGTGCGGACGGCCACCCCAGGGGACGAGTCATGCGTAGACTCCGAGGACGCAGGCGCGTCGCCCTCGCTCGCCACGGCGTCCGGAACAACTCCTTCATCATCCTCATCCCCCGCGATCATTCCTCCTGGTGTCATGTCCGAGTAGTCTTTTGGATCTCCGGGAAATTCCGCAGATTCGATGTCGTCCTCGTCTTCGGCGGTGGATCCGAGTTTCGCAGGGTTGTCGAACGGCGGAGATGGAGCAAGCGGTTCCGAAGGAGCATCGACCTCGGCAGTAGCATCACCTCCGTCACCCAAAGTATTGACGGTGTCTGTGCTCGCTCCCAGATGAGACTCTGCAGACTCATAAACCGAAGCCTGGCCGGGGTTGTTGTTGTCCTCCTCCTTTTGAGACTCCTCATCCTGCGGCCTGACCTGTTGCTCCATCTGCTGCTCGAACTTTTCATCCTCGTCCCCGAGTGCTTCCGCAACGACCTTACCACCCGTGAGATCGTTCCCCGCGTCGAAGAAGTCGACCACGGGATAGTACGGTCCCTCCGGCTGCCTCGGCGAGGCTTCCAGCAACGCATCCGCGGAACCACTCCATCCCCCCACGTCCACCACCAGGGTGCCGTTCACGTAACTCCCATAGCCGTATGCTTCGGCGACGTCGCTCCCGACTTCCACCACGTCCAGCTGCAGCTCCTCCGGCAAGGGGTTGACCTCGTCCCGAAAGTAGAATTGAGTGATCAAGGCCGGCGACGACGCGATCGTTCCCTCCGTCTGCCGCGAGGCTCCGCCGTCGGCGTCGTCGCCGTCGCCCCGCCAGACCTTCAGGTGAAAGTGCGTGTACGGCCTCCCGGAGTAAACGCCGGGACGGTACGTCAGGAACTCGAAGTGCCCGTCGTCGTCCGCGACGTCGGTACCGTAATATCCGAAGGAGGAGACGACGTCCGCGTTGTCCGGCGAGGCAGCGTGCGCGCTCGCCCCGGGGGAGGGATGGTCGTAATTCCCGTCGAGATCGGTCTGCCAGAGCTGGACGAGGGCGCCGGGCACGCCCCGGCCGAGGCGATCGAGGAGGGTACCGTGGAGGAGGAGGGGGCGTATGGAGGTCGCTGCAGTTGGGCTCGTTGGTACGGCGGCCGCCATGGTGACGTGAACGTGCGAGTTGCGAGTTGCGAGTTGCGAGTTGTGTGTTGTGTGTTGTGTGTTGTGTGTTGTGTGTTGTGTGTTGTGTGTTGTGTGTTGTG
>JALLBE010000803.1:0-13437 GCA_036939795.1 Thalassiosira mediterranea
CGTAAGGTACGAGTGGATTTCTTAGTCTATTATTATCTGGATACACCCGCGATACTGTTGTTTTTAGCAGGGGGGGTGGGGGGGCTTGCACAGCTGGGCAACCTCGAAGCTGCTCAAAGTTTCATCGTGATCGTGTCAGATCGTGTCATCCCCCCGGAAAAAATATTGCGATAGTAACTACCACATAGTGAGGAAAAATATTCCCCCCTCTTTCCCCGCCGAAATATCTTTTTGCTGACACCCCGAACTCCGCAAGAAAAAATATCCAAAAATCAACGCCGTCGGCCGTCCGTCGCCCGTCGCCCGACGCTCATTTCTCATTTCCTCCGCCGCGGCGACCACTACCACCACGTCCTCTCCGAAGCCCTTCCGACTTCCGACCTCTCCGCAGTGGCATCTCCGCCCCTCCCTATCTCAAATCGACAATGAATATGGATCTAGTCGACAGCGTCCTTCCCAGCTCCCGGGGCGAGGAGGTGACGTCCGCTCCCGTCGAGGACGGCGCCGGCGACGCGATGGACGATGGCTCGACGCAGGTCCGGACCATGGAGGTGCCTCGCTGGCTGAGCACCTCCGCGGTAACCAGTGAGTAACCCCGCCCTTCATTCATATTATATTCATCTGCAGATGGTGAATTGGCCGGTCTATGCCCCCTCCGTTGGCGTCTCGGCTCCCTCCGCACGTAAACCGCGGCATATCTTGTGTTCGCGTTCGCCTCACGCTCACATACGCTGAACGAACCTCCGCGTCAACGTCACCCTGATGGTAGTAAGATGAAGCTCACACACCCTGATGCCCCCCCAACCCCCCCACTCAACTTACTAACTAACTGCATACAACAAACAGAGTACCTCGTCGGAAACGGCAAGGGCAAGACCCTCGAGGAGGAGTACGAGTCCACCGTTGTCATCACCGGCGAGGGATCCGGAACCAAGGACCCTAACGTCCCCGGTTACAACCTCCCCCACCTCCTTGTGACCATGACCGGGAGTGACGTTCGCCAACTTGGCCGGCTCCGTCGTTCCATCGAGGACTCCCTCATCCAGTACGTCATCGAGAACACCCCCGAGCAGGAGGACAGCGCCAACCCTCCCCCGTCCCTCGGACGCCTGTTGTACAATCTCGGATTGTCCGCGGCCAACGCATCTCCCAAGACCAAGGATCATCGTCCGGACAGGACCGTATTGGCTCGCTCCCACTTCCCCGTCCAGCTCCACAAGAAGCGCAAGCAGGAAGGAGATAACGCCGAGGGAGGCGGCAAGGAACGCCCCCTCCTCACCAAAAAGGTTTGGATGAACGTCCTCGAACTCCCCCAGGACTCCTCCACCTCCGAATACCACGGCCGATTCCTCGCCTCCAAGTCCTTCATGAATTACTACCGCAATCACTTCCACTGCCGCGTGGACATTTACGGCGTGTGGGGGGACGCCGAGCAGCTCATGTGCGCGCCCTACGTCCTGATCACGAGCGAGGAGAAGGTGAACGTGGACAAGTGCATTCAGTACGTCGAGCACAGGATCAGGGATCACGAGGAGAAGTTCGGCGTCAGCAGGGCCGGCGGGCGGAGGATTTTGAGGGGGGAGGGTGGCAATAGGGGCGGCGGTGGTGGAGGTGGTGGTGGCGAGAAGAAGCCTACCCCGGATGCTGCCGCTTCGTCGTAGGTTTGAAGCGGTTGGGTTCGGTTTCAATGATGAAAGATTTCCTGTTGGGAAAGGGGGATAATGAGGGTTTGTACATCATATCGCGCAACCCTATCGTGGCTGGCTTCGGACAAGGGGCCCATGGGCCAACTCTTTTCAGCTAGATTGAAATGAGAGAGGATCCAGTGCAGGTGATGTGGTAGATTATTACCATCGGGATTAGAGGCCAATCATTGTCATGACTTTCCATTTGTTCTGCGCCAATGGTTGACGCGGTCAAGTGCGGAGAAAAAATATAAATATGTTCGTAGTCTACGGGGACTCATACGGATAAAAAATCATGATCCAGTCTTCATGAGCCCTATATGGTGGGAGATAATGCATTCATATCATGGCCATTTCAAAATGAGAAAGTACACAGTACAAAAATTGTCCGTGAATACTGAGCACTTATCTTTGCTTATTCTAGAGAGGCATTATGGTACAAATGTGAGAAGTTGCTCAATACTGCCTTGGATTGTTGCACTTTTTGGAAGGAAACTATCACCTATCTTCACCAAAATGGGTCAAAAATCGTGTGCTTGAGTAACTCCACCATCCCCACACCACTAGTTGTACCGTACAGCCCCGCGCTCAGCGGTGCCGCCCGGCACACCAAAACTCACAGTCGACGTACCTGGCTCTAACTAGCGAAATTTATTGGATTTGCGCAGTTTCGCAGGACCTTGCGTTCTAAATTAGGTACACACCGGACAATTACGGCAACGTATTCCTACGTATTTTTTCAGTACAAATCCTCAACCTCCACGTCTCACCTCTCCACCTCTCACTTCTCACCTCTCATCTCACATCTCACAACCTCTCATCTCACACCAATGACGCCATAAAGCCGCTCCCCCAGCCCGTCATCATCATGCCCAAAGACTACCTCCCCCAGAAGCTCCGGGCTGAATACATTGCAGCCAATGTGGACGGTCGCGCAACAGTGCCAACAGAACATGGGGTTCTCACTGCCGTCCCTAAGCTTGTGAAATCAAGCTTCACCGCGCCTCAATCTTCCAACAAGTCATCGGCCGCGGCACCATCAATCCCCGAGAACCAACCTGCCACTCGTCAACAAACTGCAAATATCGCCGCATCCGCCGCTGCAGCGAAAGATAAGACGCTGGCTGGACGGACTCCATTTACCGTTGCGAAACGGAGGGGACCAAAGAAGAAGAATAAATCCCCGGATGTGCCCGCTCCAGCACCAGTTCTGCCTACTCCGTCACCCGAGGCCGACGGTGCTTCCGTTGCATACGCGGAGCCAACCGTGCCTGATGTTTTATCCAGCAGAGACGATGGCACTCGGCGCCTCCTCCCGGAGGATATCATGGAGCTTAATGGGGGGGACCGTATTGTGCTGGTTATTCCTCTCGATCGACGCGAAGAGGCAGCCGGAATCAAGCTTCGTCGCGCTGAGGTCAAGCGGCGACTCAAGCAGCGTTTGATGAAGTGCGACGTTGAACGTTTCAGGGGCATCAAGGCAGACGATCGTGACTCGGCCTTCGACGAATTAATCGCACGAGAAAACCATGCAATATTGCGTGAGGGTCGCATCTACTGCGAATTTTCTGCCACAGTCACTGCCTTCCCCAATCGCGACGATTATGCATCATGGTCAAAATATTTGGTGGACTTGCAAGTGAATCAGGGTGCCGCGATCTCTCTCTCTTTCGACGGATACCCTGACGCGCTAGGAAATGATTTCGAATTGCGCCTAGATGAGATAATGGCAGTTGAGATCTGGAAGAAAAGGGGAGAGAAGGATTCGTTCACACCACACATTTCCTTTCCCCCCAAAACAAAGGTTGTCAGCACTCTTGGTCGCAAACTTGTTGAGCACCTCAGTCTCGTTCATGGCGACACGACGGCCACGTATGAAGTGCTGTACAAATATTATCGTGCGAAGAGTGACACGTTGAGGATTCAGCTAGACAAAGCAAACAGCAGAGTAGCGACTGAGACAGAGAATACCAGACGCAACAGGCTTGATGATGCCAAGGATTTGTTGGCAAATGAGCTCAATCGCGGAAAGTTGAAGGAGTTCCTGATCGAAGCGGATGCTGTCTGGCGGAAAGCCATTGTCGAGCATTACCAAAAGTTTCATCGGATATCCGACGAGCTAATCGAATCCGAAACCTATGTCGAATTGTACGATAAAATGGCGGAAAGGTTTCCTCTCCATGCTGCCGCTCTTCAGAGTTTATCCTTAACAGAACTATTCTGGCAGGAGTCACGATACGATGAGGGTTTGGAGAAAGAAAAGAAAAAGACAGCATTGATGCACTTCTTTGCGTTGTGCCGTGCCCGTAATAAGGAATATATGGTTCACTGGGCGATGATCGAGACGCTGGCGGTGTTCAGTAAAGGCATCAGCAAAATCACTACGAGATCGGCTGCTGGGAAAAATTTCTGCACCACGCTGGCTTTTGCACTGATTCGATTGGGAGACATCTATGAAGAATGCATGCCGCATATCAAGACGATGTTGAGGGACGAGAAGACAATTAATCTTGTGCTCGACAACTATCAACGAATCATAAAGAAACGCACACAGACCGACAACAGCAGTGCTATCTCTCATCGCGGTACAGCTTCGTCGGTTATGCGCCACAAAACACCGGCTCCTCCACTAGGATCAGTCATAACGTCACCTTCCGGCGTAGACTTCGTCGTATGTCGGACGCGAAGAGAGACGCCGTACCATCTATTGCTTCGATTGAAGTTCAACAGTTTTGGGCCGCTTACAGAAGAAGAGGCACGTGTTTTTACCAGCCATCATCACCTCGCCCTCTCCTGGATGCCTTCCGCTGGCCTCAGACCGATCTAAAGTGGAGAATGACCCATATTCCAGGCCTCGACGACAAACCTCCCATCACATACATTTTCCAACAGGTGCCCACGATGCTCAATCTCCGCGTCCCACAGAATGCGTCAGATGACGATCTTTTGCTCCAAAAACGAAACTCCGCAGAGAGAGACATCCACGTGCCGTTGAAAGTAGAAAGGTATAGACAGCTCGTACATCGCCAGGAGAGACTTGTTGCACTTAGCCAGTATCGCAGTCATCTGAAGAAGCAAGATGAAGGAGTCAAGCAGGTTCTTGCGTACAAGCGATGGATAGAAAGCGAACACTTCAAAGAACGACAGGACTACGAACCTAAATCTGTTCCTGATACATTTGAGGGAAGAGATTCTGACCTGAAAGCAGCCGCGTTTGTCGAAGCAATTGATAAAAACGGTAGCAGCTTGTACAATGCCTCGTTATTTCAGCACGACATGATACACCGAGCGAATCCAATGGCTGGCACTCCCGATGAGTTCTATTTCTTCCCTCTTCAGAACACGGATGAAACAACAGTGGAGGGAGCCTTACGAGCAATGGTAAATGCTCATGTAAACATGGGAATTCTTGAGGCACCGGCAGACGATGACACAAATGGATTGTATCGTTTCCATGGAGAGGAAAGATTTGTGTTTGGTTATGGTGATCAACTGACGGAATTGAGATTGAAAGGCCTGAAAGAATTTGTGATGAAGAGCTTGACAAAGATTGGGTACGAGGAATATGTCGCTGAACTGATGAAAGCAATCGACAGCTGCCTCATTCAGCACGACTACCTTCACGAGACCTTTCACATGCTCGATGCCATTTATAGGGAGTATTGGGGCGGGTTCTTGCAGCCACTTGTCTGTCTCCTCGATGTGAAAAGAGTGACTGGTGATATCTTTTCTGGTGGCAAAATCATCGATCACCATAATTTCCTGCGGTTTGTCCATCGGGCCCTTGTCCGCCTACGGATTGAACGTTTCATTGAAAGTGTAAAAGACGAGGACCTGCATGTCGATACCAATGCCACACGGGAAGAGGCAACGAAGGCGCTGCTTCACATCGAATCCCTTTACAATCAATTCTGCGAGGATCAGCAGCATAGCGAGAATGAGCAGACAAGATTGTGTGCAATGTTTGTGAAGAAAACAGAATCTTACTTTCGGTGCAAGAAATGCATTCGTAGCAGTGACGTCTTATTGATGGAGGCGGAGACGAACGAGTGGCTGGGAATGTGGAAGACGAACGGGAAGGCATCGTATCTGAGAGCAGGTTTGCGCCGCATTGAAAATCTCTACGACAAATTAGACCCTTGGTTGTTAGAGTGCGGCAGGCAAAATTGATTTCCTACTCTTAATGAAGGAAGGGGGGCACTTGCGATGGATGAACTGTGCGAATTGCACAACCTTTGGTTGAAGCAACTACCCATGACCCCATTCTTTTCGTCGGTCATCAATAAATCGAAACATCTCTCTCTTGTTCGTCGATGTGCTCTCGAACTGTGGGGAGGCAAGGGCAACAATGGTAATGGTGGAACTTCAACAGAACGTGAGGTCAAGAGACTTGTCACCTTTTTCAAGTCGACATGTGTGTTTGCGAACGAAGAAATGACTGCAGACGTTGATGACTTTACTTTCTGGAGAATCGTGAAGGTGAAAAAAAGCTTTGTTGATGGTGATATCTCACAACGTCAGAAGATCAAAGAGGAGGCGCCGGTGCCCGACTCAGAGAAACGTCTCGTGAAGGCACTGACGAAGGAGTGTGACATTGGAACGGTGGATATTGGGGAGTTCAAGAACCTGCTCAATGGAACGTCAGGGAAAGACGATGCGGAAAGCGTCAACGAGGAGGGAGAGCGCGTTATGGATGTTGACTGCACTGGGATTTTTGACGATGAAAATCCACCTGTACTGGAGGAGGACGCCGAGAATGAGGATAACATGGTATTGTTGGATACAGAGGAGACCAGAGATTCAGTATTGAAGCGGATGGGTTCCAGTAAGCACCAACCTTTCAATAAGAAGTCACTGGAAGATGGATTCATCGTTGGAAGGGAGATGCTTGTTGACGTTAAACTCACACGCGAAATGGAAATGGAGAAGGAGCGACAGGATGCGAATCGTATTAAGCGGGCAGTTAACTATTTCGTTGAGGAGAGAAACAAAAGACGAAAGATATTGTCAGATCAGATGGAGAAGGAGAAATCGGGTGAAATTGCGAAGCAACCAATGCAGCCTTGGGAGCAGAGTTATCTGAATTATATGGCAAGTTGTAAACAAGACAAATAGAACATACCTTATACACAATTGAATTCGTACTGCGACCACTGCGCTGGGTCTCGAATGCGGAACCAACATTCATCCTTCGTCAACTTCAAATAAATCTCCGTCTTGTTCAACTTCTTTGTGCCGAGTTTGCTCTCACTTGGCACGAAGACCTCCACAAACCTCGCTGCAACAAGCTGAAGCCCCAGTGCGTGGATATTGCCGGGCTCGATGTTCATCTTCTTCACATGATCCTCATCGCCACCATATATCACAACAATGTGCTCCGTCAGCTTCTTCAGATAACCAGTCAGGGTTGCCTTCCCCTCGTCGAAGACATCGGACATAAGAATGTCGACCAGTGCATCACGATTGAATGTCTTGGTGAAGCCTAGGTGATCCTTCAGGCAGTATGTGCACAAACGTCCACATGGTGACGACCTATTCACAGTCCGCTGAACCCGTTCAAAGTGACCCTCCAGGTATTGGTGGTAGCACATAGACGGCAATACAATGAATACAATGAATTGGAGGACAGCATACAGCTCCTTCAGTTCAAACTCGCGGACACTTGCGGTTGGATTCTGAAATATCCTCAAAAATAGATTCATGACAACATTGAATGAAAGCATGATCTTGTAAGCATGTTCACCCGGGACACCGTTATGTCCACGATCTACGCGTCCCATCTCCTGCGATACATCGATGCGGTGGGCAGGTAACGAGTACCGAAGAGCGCAGAAACAATGAGGACTGCTTACCCCGCAATTGGCTGCGGAAGTACAAAGCAATGCCAGAACATTCTCTTCAATATTTGCACAGTCACCGTCATCAGCCTCAGTTGAGTGATTGACCCGACCACAGAAACCTGCCATGATGTAACTCTTCATCATGATGCCACAGTCGCCAGTTAACGGGATTGCTACACCATCAACTTTGAGGTCCGTTAGAACTGTATTTGCCGTTGTTGTAAGCGTGGTTTCCGCGTTCTGTTTTGAGTTGGTGTACACGAGAACCTTTCTCTTCGGATGTTCAGAGAAAGCTCTGATCAGCTCCCTCTTGATCGCCGCAGCAGGTTGTCCAAAAATTTGACATGTGAACAATATATTTCTTCGCGCCATGGCCCCCCAACATACAACTGTCGGCTCCAGCTTCATCAGCGTTCTGATCGTGCGCTGATACACACCGACCAAGGTGGCAGACATCACACAGATATTGACCATGCGCGGTTGTAGACGGGCCAATTGAAGCAAAAAGCGGACAGCGGCATCGAATACCGGGCGAAACGCGCTACCGTTCACTCCCTCCCGATGTATGGCATGCGCCTCGTCGATGAAGATTGACGTGATTAGATTGCGCTCTGCCAGCTTACGAAGGTGCCTTGCCACAATGCCATCGCCGGCCAAGCACTGTGGCGAGCAGAATAGAATGACAGAGTTGCGTGTACGGCCGGTCGAGTCTTGGCGCATGGCAAATAGTCGATTGAGGAGAAGTTTCAAGTCATCGCCCTTGTTCTCGTCGACGTGGTATGCTTCAATGCCATGAGCAAGACGGAAGGACTTGTTCACTTGGTCACTTCCAAGACCGATCAGCGGAACAAGGACGATAGTGATCCCGCGAAGCATAGCCGCCATGGCCAGTATTGCGAGGGATTTGCCCTCCCCAGTTTTCCTGATGAGATACACAACTTGACGGGAAAGGAACACCAAGCAATAGATCGCGAATATCTGGAAGGGGTGGGGGCACATAATCCCCCAGACCTGAGAGATGCATTGAAGTATGATGATGCGTGCTTGGGCGGGGACTTCGAAGGGAAATGATTCAGCCCCAGTCGTAGGATCAATCGTGCTGTACTGCGTTTTGGGCGGTTGTTCCGAAGGATCCGCGGGCGGGAATAGAGCGTCCATGTCGACCTCGACGCTATCCTCGTCGTCTCCGGCGGACGCATTGTCACCGGGGGATGCGGCCGCAGAGGTTGCATCAGGTGGTGCTTCGTTCGCGTCATCGGGAAGAATGGAGCCGCCGTCGAACCACCCCGCCATTAGAGACACGCCAGTAGACACGCGCTCGGGAGATGCAATATGGACGGTGGGTTTCCGGATGTATGGATTACGAACAGGCGCCGGGGTGGACGTATTGCGAGGGCGTTTTGATTGGGAAGGGGGCGCGGCATCATCCTCAGGATCGAAGAAGGACCGGGGAACGTCGCGGCGGTGTTTTTGAGCGGTGGCGGTCGAGACATCGCCGAGGACTAACGGAGCAGGTGTTGGAGCCGCAGCGGCCGACCCTCGTGGTGACGCGACGGCCGTCGACGACGGAGAAGGCGGCGGCTCCGCCATGGCTTGGGAAGAATTATGGAGAAGGGAGCGGTGCCGATGATGGGGCGCGCACCATTGCAGCACAACCAGTGAAAGGGCAGCCCAGGGGCATGCACCGCCGCCGCCGCGCCACACCGCCGCCGCTAGCGTTGTCCAAAGGCACCACCGAGCTTAAGTCTCGGCCGGTAGAGTTTGATATGGTCATGCTGAGCGACGGGGACGGCGACGGCGGGGAGCGATTTGCGCCATACTAATCTGTTAGTAGGGGGGGCAATCGATGGCCGAATTTGGCGTTGGCAGTTGGAGCCAGGTACACACTAACAAAATCTACTGTAAGTCATGGAGTCACCTGACGGTGAAGCTTGCAGCTGGCGTCTGTCCGTGGCTCCAATTGGAGTGCACCATCCCTTGATGTTCAACAATTATGAATTCTAACACTTCAGTGTTCCTTTCCCACCAGCTTGTCTCATTTCCTGATCAGCCTTCATCTCAGCAGGAATATCACCCATCCACAGAAATACTTTCCGTAACACAATTTGCAACAACTTTATATAACAATGCTGAAGGCTACACAAGTGACAGGTTCATTGTCCCCTGAGCTAGATCTTCCATGGAGAGACATATCCTACAATCAATACCAGAGTACCAACATTGATGCACCCCAGACACAGTTTCTTTCTGAAGTGCAATGAAGCCTTGTTGCAGCCTTCGCGACAGTGGGGGGTCAACATGATCCATTGGTGTGGACACAACTACATGTTGGATGTTGTGGAATGTCCATACAGCAGTAGTGTAAGCCTGAGTGATGGGAGCCCAAGCTTGTTAACTCTCTCATCTTTGCTAGACAGGCATTATTATTATTAGTTAACTCAAAAAGATGGGGTTTAGCTGGGGGTGGTGGCATGGTTCTGATCCTGATGATTACTCCATCATACTTTGGTCCATCTCTGGCTCTGGGCCATATCATTTCTTTTCAAATGCAACTGGGAGGTAAATTTAGTGCCACGATGTCAGGTGGTGAGTTTTTGGTTCTTCATGTTCATGCACACCCAGGCTTGGTGTTGGTGGTAACTTGTAACTTTGAGGGAAAGTGGTGGTGGGGGGGCATATACTAGGCGTATGGAGATATGTAGCCCAAAATTCCGTTGGCCATTGCAAACAGGAGGCAACGTCAGGTTTTGATTCAAGACTTCCTTGTTACATTTAAATTTGCATTCTACACAGTAATTGGGACTCTCACTCTCATGAGGTGGATACCTAAGGAAAGCAACAGATGGTTTGGGTTTCAGATGTGAAGGTGTACAGATGGCATCTCTTGTAAATGGGATTCCATGCTAAATGGGCTGAGGATGAGGATGTTGGTAATTGGGTCCAAGGTACAAATACTAAGGATATTGATCGATGGCTTTGGTCTCAAATGCCAAATGCCAGACGGCATTTCTGGTAATTTTGGCTCTGTGGCAGGTGGGACATGAGATCTGACATACTTGGGTACATGGAATTTTTTACCCTTTCCCAACTCTGCTGTGCTTGAGCTTGAGCTATCGAATCCAACCTCAGCTCCACCATGTCTATGTAAGGTACCATATCTCTGTGCCTCGAAAGTCGGAGAAAATCACGGACTTTCCACTCAGGACCGAGAATTTGACTTTTGTTTCAACTAGCTTTCCACTATAGCTATAGTGAACAGTTGTAATTTTTGAAATCAAGTCCTGTTCCTGTGATCCCCGCACCCACAACACACACCGTGCGAGTTCAATCGAAAGTGCACGTTGAAAGCAAGCGCGGAGGATTCCTCGGCCTTTCGATCACTGTGCGATCGAAATGCTTCCTTTCGATCGAGCGGCCGGGCAAAGGGATATGTGGTACTCCCTTTCCTCTTTACTATCCATCATGCCCCCCCCCCCAATCTGCCCGAGCAAGTCAGACTGGCTTCTCTGCATCAGCATCAAAGTCCATCAGCTGCTCCCACCGCCACTTCTGTGGGACGGATCCGCGCTTCTCCTCCCCCTCCAAGCAAGCCTCGTTGATTGGCAGGTTGATGATGCACTTGGTGATCTTCCCCGGCACACTCCCACATAGTGGGAGATTGAGTGCAGGCCGACCTCCTCATACACCACATCTGTATCCAGGTAGCTCCACTGCCCGCCGGCCCCCTGTCGTGGCTTATTTTGCTGCGCCATCCGCCAAGCGGTCCACAAGTGAAAACCCCCAAGCCACTTCATTGTCGCCTCGCTGAGGCTGAGGCACCAAGTGCTGTCGGTGTTTGTGTAGGAGACAAAACACCATCATGTGGATAGGACCGGACAAAAGGATCCTTACATAGAGTGTCAAGATCAAGATGTGAGGTACATTTCGTGGATGGTATCTCCCACTTTTGCTTCTGTATGCCGCAGGTTCCGCTTACACATATTGGACATCTTCACGCCGAAAGATCCCTGCACAAGTCCACGAAGCTTCTCCGTGTTGATGCTGTTCGCTCTCCCTCCCATTGCAAGTCGAAGATTTATCTCCAACTGAGGTCTTGAGATTTTCCTACCCCTTTCCTTCATGTTCATGCTCTTTACTCAAGGCATGTGCGGCCACCCAATTCCCCACTTGAACACAATCCCAGCACCATGATTCTTGTCAATCTTGGACAACTGGAGCAGCATTCCACACTTCACTGCATGCTCCAATGCATCACTGATAAACTGTCACAACATGGGAATTTGGAAAACTATATCCACTGTTGCCAGCAATGTCCTCCATGCTGGGGGCACCTTTCCAACCATCTCGCTCACCAGATTAATCATGCTCATATCACTAACAGCCTGGTCAATGGGTGGCGGCTCCTCATCCCTCTCCCGCTCGCGCGTTGTGTACCGTCTCCATCCTCAGGTTGATCACAATCATCACTAAAACTAAAAATGCATTGGGGATGGGTGGTGGCTCCTCGTCCCTCTGCTCATTATCCTCTCCTTGATCATCACTAGCAACATTGAGAATTGGTGGCAGCCTGGGCTCGTCATCACGGTCATAATCGTTGACCTCAGATTCTGCAGGCACACCGCTGTCCCTCTCCTCAAGCACCGACGAGCTCCCTCTGCTACCGTTCATCAGCCAGCTGGCTCCCTCCGCTGCTCCTCCCAGGTAAGTTTAGCCTTCTCTAAAATGGTGGCATTGACCTCCTTCATTGTCAGTGAGTTTGGAGATGACTTTTATGGACATTTTTCCGGGGGCATGATGGTGATGGGTAGGCAGTTGGACTACCCCCCTGCTGTTGCACGTTGTTTATCTGAGGTACCACTCTCCTATGGAAACATGGCAGGGTGGTAGTAGGGCATCCCATAAAACATCCGCTTGCTCAACAATCATTCCCCATGATTGACCCTCTTGAGTGCATCTTAATTGTTGGTGTTGGGGTTAGAGCTCTATACGACCCAGCATGGACCAGGTGGTCACTGAACTCCTCTACCACCGCCCAGATCCTTGATTTTTTGGTAGCACACCATTGAATGTGAGCACGACTTCTTTACGATGGCGATGGGAGCCTTGAGTGGTGAAGACGAAGCCATCTTGGTAAACTATGAGACGTATTGTGGTGGTTTGTAGAGTACCCCTTCTAGAGGACTGCCGTCGTCCCCTTCACGTGCACGCTCGATCTGTCGCGGGAGACGCTCACGTGCTTTGGTAGCAGACTGGAAAGGAGATAATGACACTGGCACAGCGAGGAAGGAGGAGCTGATCTTGATGAAGCGATGTTGCCGGTGACTTCTCCGCAGATCAATGGAGACCGCGCTAGCCTGTCAACAGCGCTTGATCGCATCTGTCGCAGGGACCACCAAACCGAAGGGGGAGCCCGCCTGCTCTCCGTTGCAAGCTGGTTTTGGCCGGCTCCTGCTAATATCAGCGCGAGGATGGTGGTGGTGGCTCTTGCTCCGTCCGCGAGAAGGCTATCGGCCCGGGCGGGGGAGATGATAGGCGAGCGAGTGGAGCAACTCCGTGCATGGATCCGTGAGCTTGCGTACAAAAGGGTAAAGACTTGACCTGTGGTACGTCGGCCTCCCGCAATACAACTTACTTCCCAGATTACAACTTCACTTGGGGGGAGCAAACCACGCGTGGGAAGTCTGGGGAAGTAGCAACTTGGGCCAAATGGGTAACGTACATAAATGAAATCACAGAAAAAAATGTATGTGAATGTCTGGGATCTCAGAGGATCTCAGATACGATTGTACCAATAAAAGCGTCAATTTGGGACACCACAAATGTCGTCAGTTGCTCACGCTATTATGGGACGGTTTGGTAGGAATTAAATAACTTTTTATGAAGCCCCCGCAGCGCAATTTGGGTCCAATACT
>JALLBE010000804.1:0-13423 GCA_036939795.1 Thalassiosira mediterranea
ATTGCTGGCATGTGTTACGGTGTTACCAATGGTCTAAACCTGATAATGCTGGCAGATTGAGATCTAATAAAAATAATGTGGAGTGGGGGGGATGTATTTTTTTGGGCCTTGGCGGATATACTTACTTGTGGCGGCAGTGTGCATTGGTTGGTGTCAATTATTATTTATACATATATTTTTATTTTCAATCATTGTAGATTCACACATCACTTTCGATCGTACATAGACGAGTACTGTATGTAGTCGCTGGAATTTATCCTGGCACGAAATAGACGTATTGGCGTAGTCCCTCAATAAACTCGAAACTGTCCTTATGTATGTCGGTTGGGGAATTTTGCTAGATGTTTACTAACTTTACTATGTAGCTATTTAATTTTAACGGGCAGTTCGCATTCCCAGTTCGATCACGATCACGCACCCATCACCCATCACCCATCACCCATCACCAATCACCAATCACCAATCACCACTCGCCACCGACAATGACCAAGCAATGACAATTCCACTTCCACCCAGCCACTTCCACCCTCTGCCACCTCTCGACCTCCTCCGACCTCGACCTCCTCCGCCCGACCCTTGCTCCGACAAGCAACGCACCCAGTCTCCAACCAACTCTACGGTTGCTCCGATTCATCGGCAACAGAGTGGTTAGCTCGCAGACTCGCGGGTATAGAAGCGGCGGACGCCGCTGGGCGGACGACACGACGAAGCATGAGCGACAATGAGCGCGAAGGGGACGAGGAAACACTTGACCTCATCAAGCGCAACGATCCCTCGGTAACTTCGCTTGATATTATCTGGAATGCGGAGATGACTCGCGCCTTGAAATCCACTGGCAAGGGATGCAGCATACTCGGCTCGGCAAGTCGCGTGGATTGGGAACAGGAGGTCGGATCCTTTCAGAGGAACACCCATCTGAAGAATGTGTCCATCACATGTGAAGATGTAGGGGAGGGCGATTGGGATAATTTCATCTCGGCGATATCCAGAAACAGGAGCATCGAAGAGTTGACTTTTGGCCGCCCGTGTTTCGAGGGATCCACTCCTGGGCTCATGGCGCCGTTCTTCAACCACAACAGAAATCTTCGCAAGCTTTCATTCTTTCAGTGCAACATGCTGGCCCCAGACATCCGGAAGATGGCTTGGTCGTTGGCGCGATGTCGTCAAAGTTCTCTCGAGGAACTCCACATCTCATCCTGTGCCTTCGGACAAGCCGCATTTGACGAACTGGCGCCTTTACTGATGGGTGTCGAGCACCTTACTGAGGCCATTCGCCTCAGGGTGTTTTCTTTTCGGGCTTTTCGGGCTACTCGGATTGGAACAGTTGGATGTAGTTCCCTGGAAAATCTGCTGCGGGGAACATCCGAATTGCAGGTGCTCGATCTTACATCGGCCGGCATCGACGACAATGGGATTTCTCTTCTGACCAATGCTCTCCTGGACAACACCACGCTTGAGGTTTTGAACATTGGACAAAACACTGACATCACAAATACTGGCTGGCTTGCTTTCTCGAGTGTGCTGAACAGCCCATATTCATCTATTGAGAGACTTGATTTGAGCTATAACAGAATTGGCGATGGAGGCTTGGTTGCCATTGCCAATGCGATACCACACAACTCATCATTGAGGTACTTGCACCTGGACTCTTGTAAAGCAACTCGGTCCGGGTGGCATCGCTTCTTCTGTCGCCTACGAGACGGCGTCGAGGTGCACCTGGTCGAACTCGGTCTTAATATCACAAACGTTGACGATGGGGCTATCACTGCGTTTAGTGGTGCTTTGGCCACTATGAGAACATTGAAGTCATTAAGGATGGTTACGAGCGAGAATATCACTTCATCAGGATGGCAGGAATTTTTCAGTTCCCTCCAGAATACCCAATGTAGGTTCAATGAGATGGATTTTGCCGATAACGACATTGATGACACTGCAGCCGACACTTTGATAAGTGCTCTGTCCAATCAACATGATTTGAAGAGATTGTACGTCAATGGGTGCAAGATTTCGAACAATTCTTTGCAATCATTCTCTGCTCTCCTCCAAAACCCACGCTTACAATTGGAGGAGTTATTTATATGGGGTCAATTTCACGCCACCGTTCCTGTAAATGATGAATTGATTATGTCGATTGCTGGTGATCTTGCAGATAACAACATCCTACGTTCATGCATTATGGGTGTGACAAAAGGACCACCTTTTGAATCAGTCACTGATGCTGGTTGGGATGTTCTATCCAAGGCGCTTTGTGATTGCTCAAGCATTGAAAATATTGTCACGTCAAATCACACACTGGGGTCGATTTGCCAAAACCCGAGGTGGGATTTTGCATCCTTTCCTAGCCACATTGATTCATTGTTGAGGTTGAACAAGGAAGGCGGCAGTCCCATTGAAGTGGCCCGCAAGAAGATCATCAGGTATTATTTCAAGCTAGGCCAGGCCAACATCCAGGCACTTGAAAACATTCGAATGAACAACCCTCTTTCGGTATTGCCAAATGTTTTTGCTGCGATTGGTGCAGATCCAGAGTGTAGCTCTCTACTATATCAACTTGTCCGAAGGTTGCCGTCTCTGTTTGATGGTGTCAGCGGGTCAACCGAGCCGGGGACCAAGAGACAGAGAAACAGCTGAGTCATGGTTGAGCCTTTTTTCTGAGAAACAGTACAAAAGCTGCACGATAGTAACGCTGCAAGAATCTAACCCCTTGAAGAGTGAGTCTAAGTGCAAGAGAAGAGAGTGGCAGAATAAGAGTTGTCCAGGTCGATTTTGTAAGTTGTTAAATAATAAATGGGTTCATCACACACCTTTGTTGAATTCATCAGTAAGGTGCAGCGCCTTTGCATGTTAGGAGTCGATGTACCCACAGTTGTACCCATAGGTTGTGCCTTCAGGAATAGTGGCATTGTCGTTGAATTATTTTTACTTAACATCGTTTCCTGATCACGCTCAGGCCGTCCCTGAGGTTCATCATCAGCACCTCAACCCGATCATCCTTTACCACTGCTCGATTGAAGCTGTGCATCTTGTTGGCCAGTTTGCGCGCGCGTCGATTCTTCCTGAGTAGCTCCTTGTCCTCGCCAACATCTCCATCACGTTCGGAGTCATCATACTGCCCATCCTTGGCCACATCCAGCACCAGCCCCTTCCAAAGGGTGTTGTCCACAACAATGAGTCCACCCCGCTTTAAGACCCTATCGTTGCGAGCCAATGCATCCACATACTCCATAAGGCGGGTCTTGTCAGCATCAACAAAGACCATATCGAATGCCGCACATGGATCTGAAGGACTATCTGAAGCCATCACCTCTACTGTCGCAAGGGCGTCGTTGACTCGGAGCAATTCACAGCCAGCAATGCCATCAAAGATATATGAGGCAGAATCTCCTTCAAAATCTTCACCGTGCAATTATTGCATGGTTAGAAACGAGTAGTAAATGTATCTAAGGATTGCTTCATCTCTGGAGACATCAAACTCACCCTCGGTAACTTCGAGATCTCGCAACTCAGCTGCAGCGCTAGCACCTTCGATGCCAACACCATGTTCTGACATGGCCTTCAAGTGCGCTGCCGCAACACCTAGCGCACGCCGGTCGCGCTCGAGAGATAATACAAAGGGACCGCCGCCACGGCCGCCGGCGCCCTTGGCCTCTATACACCTGCCGGCTGCAGCTGCACCCTCGAGGAAGCAGGCGGTTGCATAGCCGGTGAAAGTGCCGATTTCCAATATGCGTCCCTCCCGGGATTGGGACGCGAGAGTCGCAAGGAGGCGGCCCTGAGTCTCCCCGGAGACCATGTGTGCTCCAGTGGTAAGGAACTTTTGCGTATTCAGATCAATCTCGCGCAACAGGGGCGGTGCATCGGAGGAGTGGCCAGAGGCGTAGTCATCCCGCGTCTCATAGATCTTGTCCTCCCAAAGATTACTAATGAAGTCCTCGTTCCTCTCCTCGTTTGTGGACCGTGCCAGCACGCTCTTGCCAGCCAATGACACGACTCGTCCCTTGCAACCCTCGGAACACGTCCCAAAGAAAGAATCGTCGCAATACTCACATTGGACCATTCTCCTATGACAGTTATCGTTCTTGCAGTTAGTGACCAAATGAGTCTTCCTCCCACACGTGTGACATGAACCCAACTGATCTTCTGTGATTCGCCTACCCATCCTCCCGTCGAACACATAGTTGACACCCTTGAACATGGGCTCCTCTGTGGGCGCCCGTTCGTTGAGGGTGCGGTCGTACCCGATGACACCCCCCGCAAGGCGTGCCACATTGGTAAACTCCAGTTCCTGGGTGAGGTATGCGTTCACTTTTACACAGCGTATGCCGCCCTGATTGAGATTGCAGAGAAGAAGGATGATGAGGTGCGAAGCTGCTCAAAAGTGGCAAGACAAAATCAAAATCATTGGTAGCCGAAGTAGTGGGATAGATCTTCTTGCATGGCCAAATACAATGTACAATTCTTCATCCGCATATAATCCCTCACAAACTTACCGTGCAGTACGCCATGATGGGAGTGTCCTTCGGCACATCCCTCAGCCTCTCCTTCAGCACGTCCCAACTATCCCTGAAGTTGGTAGTATTCAGCGGCTCGGCTAGCTCGAACTTTCCCACCTGCGTCTCGTAATCGTTACGGCAATCCAACACTATTGGCTGCTCGGCCTCCAACCCGGCCTCGCGTGCCTCCCTCGCCTCCTTGAGCTTGGCGTGCCATTCCATCGGGGGCATGTCGTACCCTGCGGACTGCCAGTCGAGGGGGTTCTCGAAGCCGTCGGCGACTATCTGACTTCGGACGCGGACGTGCAGGTTTCGGAATGCGGGATTGTCGTCGAATTCCCGCATGTCGACCGGCACCGGATCGACGTTGATGCCGTTCTCCATGTACTGTCCCAATACTCCCGAGAGCTCGCCGCCCTCTTCGTCGCTCCGCGTGTTGCATTCCAAAAAGTTCGATAGGACGTTGGTGGGCACCGCCATCTGAGCGTTGACGCCCTCGTTGGCAACATAAATCCTCCCTAGCGCCTTGAAAGGCCGCCACAGCCTCCTCAGCTTCTCAGCCGTCTCCTCCGGATCCGGTATGCCACCCTCGGGAGGAAACGAGTAAAACGACAACATCGTCATTGTCTCGCTGCTCCTGGGATCGGGCATGTCGGTCAGGTACGGCGGAGGAGGAGGCGGCTCCGGCGCATTGGGATCTTTGGTCACGTGCAGTATGATCGTGGGACGCTTCATCGCCGAGGTGGCGTTTTGGGCGATGTGCTGCAGGAAGAACTCTTCCGCCTTAGCAAAGGCATCTTTCACATCCGCATCGGATTCGAGGGACCAGGTTCCCATGACATCGTGCGGCTCTGCCTCGTCTAGGACATCATCTGAGTGGGTGAGCACGTTCCCCTCCTCGTCCAAAGTTGGCAGGCTGGCAGAAAGTATGTACGTGCTCTTCTTCAACCTGCGGAAGAATTCGTGTATGGTCTGCCTCAACGCCTTGAGAGAGGTACAGGCAAATTCTTCCGCGTCGTCGCCCTCACCATCACTATCGAAGGAGTCAGGGCGCTCAACGAACATCCGTCCCCGTTTCTCCCTCCCATTCATCTTCAACTCGCTCCTCAAGGTGGGGCACGCAACGACCTTCACCGCGAACATCGGAGGAGGTCCCCTCGCACCACTTCCACCATTGTCGCCATCCTTCTTCTTCTCTTCCGTGAACAGCGTCCGCAATCTCAAATTGCGCTCGCGATCGGCATCCAGCGCCTTCTGGCGGGCCTCCCTCTTTTGACGGTTAACTTCGTTCCGCCGGGCCACGAGCTGTTGGTTGGCCGTGGCATGGTATGCTGCGCCGGTCGCTGCGTCGGTGGGCTGCTTGGTCGATGGCAGAGGCCATCCTGCAACTTTCCGTGGGCTACGCGCCAGGAATGAAAGCTGAGATCTTTGATACTCATTTTGGTTATTGTGTGCCCGCTGGTAGGTGTGGTCGGCCAGGAAGGACGTCACGGGGAAGGACGGGAGGAACGCCGCCGGTCGACGTCGGGTGCCTGCGGCGACGGTGACCGTCCTAGCGGCCGCCGCCGCCATCATCGTGTGACCGATAAACAGCAGCAGCAGCAGGAAGAGAGGCAGCCTATTCGGCGCGTTCGCCGCCGCCATGATCGATGGGGATGATATGCCGCCAGTTGGATTGTCGATGCCGCCCGTTTCTGCCCTGGTGGAAATGAACTTACTATCGTGCCGGGCGGAGTCCGTCGGGTGGGTGTTGGATTTGTGGCACGAAGCGAGCTGGGGAGCGAGCGAGCGAGTGCGTGGAGGCTGAATGTGCGTGATGTCTGATTGGTGATGTCCCGGCCGAGCGAGCCGCGCGCGAGATTGATGCACAAGATTGATGGCTGCTGTTAGATTGACAGATACCGTACGATACGATACTAATCCTCCGTACGATACCTCTATCTAGAGAACAAAGAGTTCGTTTTTGACACATCCTTCGACCTCGCCACCGACGGACGCCGCTCCTCGCTCACACGCTTTCGACACCTTCACCTTTGCTTCGAACATCGTGCTTGAATGACGGTCGCCGAGCCTGCTCACTCGATGCAACCTCACTTTTCGTCGCGCCGTCGAGCGTCGAGACCATCGAGATACGATACTACGATACGCGAGAGTCTCGCTTTCGATCGTCGCCCGCCGTCGATCTCGACGAGCCGAAGTCCTTGATTGAAAATCCCTGAAGATGAGCAGAGGTGACTTCTGGCAAGATTCGGAGCCCCATGACAGGGATTGCATCTGCTCTAAGACGTCATCGCTTATTAGTTCTGATAACAGCAGATGGATTGTCACGTTCAATCTCGCAAGGCATCACCGAGATAGTCGAGCCCAATTTGTGCACGTAAAGTTCTCTTGCAAAGAGAGAGCATCTGATGAATATGAGGAGGCCGGATACCTGACGGGCAATCTGCTGAAGCGAGCGGACCCCCACTTTCACCAGATCGCTGAAGGGCTCGGTCAGGAGGCCTTCGACCTCGCATCATTCTTTTGTGATAGCCATGGGACCGCATCTCGAGTGAAGAATCCCAAGTTGCAGCGCGACGCCAACGCCGTTCGGAATGGTGGCTTTCTTCATATAGATACCGTCGAGGTCAAACCATCGCCCTCCATCCGTGGTAACGACTTGGGTATCAAAATGATCATCGCAGCCCTCAATTTTCTAGGAGCCGACTGGTCGATGGTGGCGATGAGGCCCAGGTTCCAAGCCGAATGTCTGCTGAAGTGGACGGACAGTCGCTTCAGGCAATTGTTTCCGGAAGAGGAGGTATACCAGGAGATGAGGGTGAAGCTACAAAGATACTTTGGGAGACTGGGCTTCGTACAAGCGGCTCACACGAGGGAGGGCTGTAGCACGTGGTTCTTGACGCGTGGACTTCTCCGTTGGGTCTCGAAGAGGGATGCCTCGTCATCGGTGGTTGTATGGGTACCTCCAGTGGCAGTCCCACCTCGAGCGCCCAACGAACCAATCCATCGAAGGTCAGCAACTAAGTTCAAGGATGATTCGGAGCCCCACGACAGAGATTGCATCCGGTCGAAGACATACTCGCGCAATGGCAGTGCACTCGTGTACACGTGCAAGCTCGGAATGCACCAGAATGATCGTCGAGCGCAAATAGTTCACGTGAAGTGCCTCTTCAAAGGCAAGGGATCAGAATGTTACGAGGAGGTCGGATATCTCACGTGCAATCTTCTCAAGCGAATGAACCCCTACTTCTTTGACATCGCCGATGGCGTGGGCAAAGAGACGCTTGAGCTCGTCACTTATTTCTGCGATCGCTGGGGTCATGCATCACGAGTGAAGAATCCCAAACTACAGGGCGACATTGACGCCGTAAAAAACGGTGGACTCTTGCACGTTGATGTCGTCGAGGTCAAACCCTCCTATCGGGGGTATGACTTGGGACTAAAGATGTTCCTCAAGGTCGTCGATTTCCTTGGAGCAGATTGGAGATTGGCTGTGATCATGCCCCAATTCCTAAATGAAGATTGCCTAAAATGGAAGAACGAACGTCGATCGGTAAGCGAACACTTTGAGAAACTAAGTATGTCAGAGGGAGAAAGGCAGGTGAAGAAAAATCGTGCGGCGACAGTGAAGCTACAGAGATACTTCGGGCGGGTCGGCTTTGAGCAGGCAACGCGCACGAGGGAAGGGTGGGGTATGATGTTCCTTACTCGAGGCCTTCTTAGATGTGTCCAGAAAAAGGACGCATCTTCTGTGGTCATTTGGGGGCCTCCTCCCGTACCAGCTCCACTTCGAGATTCAAACAGAATGCTTCTTCATAAGGTAGCAACCAAATCGAAGAATAATGCCACTGGAATAAAAAAGTTGGGGCACAATGGTGCTTCAATCAACAAGACATTGGCAATCCATGCATCACTGGAAGGCAGAGGTACAACAAACGATACAAACAAGACGCTGGCTCAGCTAATAAAGCTTGGAGGTGATGTGAATGGGGCGGACGCTGACGGTGACTGCCCACTGCACATTGCTGCGAGACAGTTTAATGTGGCAGATATCAGAGTGCTCTTGGCGGCAGGCGCCAACATGAGTGCCAAAAATGGTGAAGGGCGTACGGCTCTCGATTGCGCAATCAAACAACATCAGGGTCGAAACGACGCCAAGGTTGCATTGAGAAGTGAAAATCGTGTCCCAGCTGAAGAGGATGTCATCCCTCCCTATAAAGCCATGTTCGAACTTATGACACAGGACGCTACGAAAAAGCTCAATGGTGGATGGATGCCCCTGAGAATGTCAAAAATGCTGCTCATCACGGCAGAATTGGAGGGCGACGACCTACGCGAGAGCATTTTGAACTTCGTACCGATGAAAGCAGTGAAGAATCCAACACACAGAAGCCGGGACAAACTCTTTCGGGGTTTTGAATACTGCTTTCGGTTGGTGGCTCATATTTTGCGTTATGGTCAAATCCCATCCGTGGAGAACGTCGTCAATTCCGTGAGTAGGTTTTACAAGAGAGGAACAACTTTCAATGATTTCATCAACGAAGGCGGTAGAGTTGAGTTTGTTCTTGATGCTCTCCTCAGCATCACCGAAAATGTGCATGTGTTGGGTGACGACGGCTGGGAATATGAATGCTTCGAGGAAGACATCGAAAAATATCCTGAAACACCTTTTGATGGAATGTATGATCTGGCCAGATTCATGCTCATTAATCGTGGAGGAGGCGACTTGTGCGGACGTGGTCCATACAGGGTATCTGTCATGTCAGTCTTACCTTATGGGGGCTCCGAGTGGGGAGACTACGGAGACAGCTACGACTACTGAAATGCTGTGGAATTGCAAGATGGATCGAGACACATAGATGTAAGAGTATTACCATACCTTAGTTCCGACACATTTGAAATCTCGGGCAATGATGTGCTCGGAACATAAAACAGTATGGTACCTACCTACATGCAAGTCACGCCTATGTATCTTTCCGAGTTCTCCATGCAGTGATATAACATCATGTCGATTAGTCCTTTCTCCAGATCGTGGGCAGCTTATAGACTCCAAGAGCTCTCTTCTACCGGCCGACGCCCACCGCTGGCCCGACATAGATACCTACCGGGTACCATACACCTAAAATCCCTACAATACAGGCCGACAGATGGTGACCGACAGACCCGGGCGAGCACATTCATTTTGCTGGACTAAAACCACCACCTGAGTCAAAGATGATGAGGGAAATCAAATGGGCTTGGATTGCATCTTCGACCTCACGACGTACATATCCTCGCGGTTACGTGACAACGAATGTCTCATTGTTTTGTGAAAGATCGTCATGATGTTGAGTCCAGATCGACTACGAATGAAACTCCAGGTTGAAATAGACATGATGCATGTGTAGCCATAACCATTATGGCTACAGCAGTGTAGCCATAACCATGGGCGTGTAATCTTCTGTCTTTCGCAGGCAATGCGACATTGTACGTGCACAATCTATTCTATTCGGTGATAATACTCCGAAAAAAGAAGGAATGCCGAGCATGAATTTGACAGCTAGGTATGGTATGTCTCTTGCTCTTATCATGACAAGAAGCAAATCTTTCAAGGCTTCACGCAACTACAACGATGGTACCAGGACATTATCCTACTTCCTTGAAAAAGTGCATCTATCGCAAGTAATATTATTTCATTAGCTCTCTTATTTCCTTGTACAAAGTAGCTCTAGCAATCTAACTACTAAGCCTGTGCATAGCTCATGGTACGTGCATTCTCTATTTGTATTCCTCATTCATGCCGCCCTGGCAGCCCGTTGACGGGCCTGCAAAGCTGTCCTCTTTGTTAGTGCCGCCGATACTTTGGCGATCCCGAGAACACTGCCCTTCCCATCTTCTTTCTGGTCTGCCTGCTCCATCAGTACAGCTCGGGCGAGGGTTTTCCTTCTCACAAAAATGTTTCGTGGGTCCTCAAGGACGAGGTGTTCGATCCCAAGTATCTCTTCTTGGGACACACCACATGCTTGGAGCTTTGACTCGATCGAGAGCTTTGAGTTACCATTGGAATTGCGAAGTATGTTCACAATCCTCATGGCGTCCCTGACAGCTATGAGCTTGAATTCGTTCTCGCGCGATCCTGGATAAGACTTGATTGCACTGTACAAACGGTCCTCAGGGTACAATATCAGGGTTGATACCTCATTGAATTGAACCCTATTCATCGCCTCGTTTGACATCTTTGTTTTGTAGTAGATCGTGTAGGTATGGTAACGCTGCTGCCTGATGTCTCGATGAAATGGAAGTTGAGGCGGACTCGATAGCTTGAGGTTTTATGGAATGAAACAACTCATAAATGGTGACGCGACGTGATATGTACAAAATACACACATCACGTCATGAACTGCGCCGCACAAGTTGCACGTAAAAGTATTAGAGCGAGCCTGCACGCAGCACGCAGCTCTCGAAATATATCATGCATGCGTTTGTGAATAATGAGTGCTTCTTGGGTCAAAGGGTTAGGGGGGAAGGGAACGCTGTCTCAGAAATTTGTGCTCTGTGCTGTGCACAATTTATCTCGATCAATTTGGATCGATGTGTCTCCCACAGTTCATCCCTGTAGGTTTGGATGCTTGATGTCGCCAGTCGCCAGGACATCACAAAACACCATGGAAGACTTGGTGCCTGTACAACATCTCTATTTGTGTCTATGTCAATGCCAAGGATGCAGTGCATCAATCATACACACAAAGCTACACAAAGGCATTTGTGAACAATACTTTCCTTCGTAGTGCCCTATTGTACATGTTTCTAAGTCAAAACAAAATGTGTGATAGGCATTGCTGTTGCTAAATCATGTTTCCTATCTGTCTCAACCCTTCAGATTTGATGTCTCGTTTACATCATGAATCACATTGCTCACATGATATCATAATTTTATGCAGTCAGGTGGCTGGTTCCTGCTTGATGTTGATTATGCAATACTGGGGAGAGGCACCAAAAGTTGCTCTTTGTCTCCAATCACCAGTGCTAAAGAAACAGCGGCAGCGAGTGGGGAGCTCATGGTGGAACTATCAGTTAGAGTAAATGAGCTGCAGCTGCAGCTTGACTTTGTAGTGCAAATTGAGGCGCTTTTGCTTTTGCCAATACAAATGACACATTGTCATTTTGTCTCACCCTGCTCAACCTAATCCAGCCAAATATGCACACACATATTATATCAATGGGTACTAGTAAATGGGATGAATACGAATATGATGTAAATATAAACCATTGATAGTGTATGTGCATACACTCCTGCCTGTAGTACCTGTACAAAAGTCTCTAAATATAAAGAGGTAACATGAATATCAAACATATAAATATGCAACAATACACATTGTGTAGCTGTAGGCTGTAGGCTGTAGGTATACTCTAATAACCTCAATCCAAAACACTATATATATATAGACCAAGGTCCAGTGACGGTGGGCCTGGACTTTTTGGTGTGTTATGTTGAAAAATCTAAGTACTTTGTGCCGCTAATGTTCATGCAACAGTCCTCAGCTGCATATGCGTGCATTTGACACGGACATGGTGGTTCTGTCATTGTCATTGTGTCAGATGCCCTTAGCAATATAGTTGGACTAAAATTTAACTAGAATACTGCCTAGCTTTACTGTAGTCACTCCAAAGGAAGTACTCTTTGGCCCATAAACATAAATGGGCCATTACCTGGATGGGATTTCTATTCCCCAATCAATGTACTTCCCATTCCCACATGCATTCAACCTCTAGCTAGTGCACCTGCACCTGACCGGGGGCTGTTCCTCATTCTCTGACCCTCTCCAGAGCAGTAGAGCTAGTAGAGGTAGAGCCGGGTGGGGGTCGGTGTATTTATGTACCTGTGTGTGGGTCGTTCTGATCAACTTTGAGAGTATATATAAATATAAAACACAGAATCCAGAATCTGGACTTCTAACTAAGACCAAGACTAAGATTGCATCACTGTTTACCTCACTTGTCCTCTCCAGCTGCCCGTCTCAAACTGTCTGCTCTACAAAAATCTCCCATCGCTGCAAACACACAGTTCATGGGGACAATGTGGGGGTGAAGCCCCAAGCTCCAGTGGGGAGCTGAGAGAAGTGATCAAGAAAGCAATCTTATTAGCACAGCCTGGCACAGCCTTTTCTTGGATCAAGAATAGTCTTGCGCATCCATAAATCTGGCCAACTCATTTTAATGATTATTAATGACTAATCATCTGTGTCTTTGGCTGGGGTTATCGCCTGGTCTATTAGTTGGATCACCCATGCCCGTGGTCACATGCTATGTTAGTAGCATCTCGACTAGCATATTCAGAACAATAAAGACAGATGAGAGTCTCTGCAGTCACCACTTTCGTCAATAAATCATACCTATTGGTACAAATGCATCAATATCCCTGTGTTGTACTTTTCAACTACACCCCTTTTGAAGATGACTAGGTAGCTTGTTATGCATTAGCATTAGAACATAACTTGTGATTCAATAAGAGTAAGAGGGCAATATTCTGTATCTGTATGATGTGCCATTCTGATTCTGCATTTCTATTTCTCACCTTAAGTCTCTAGTAGATGCCAATTTGTGTAGAAACTTTCCGTTTCTGAACCAGAATTATTATCATTATCGGTATCAACTCCTTTAAGTTTTACCTGCAGTTGGGGTGCCTGAGCTGGGCTAGGCTGATTCCAATTCCAAGTTGACATTTTCTATTGGGTGCATTATGGTATGTATATATATGGATATAGATATAGATACAACAGTCACAAGGTCTGCTGTACGCTGTACTACCACTGCTATTGACTGCTACCAGTATTGTTTCCATTGTACCCATCGACAAAATTGATACAGACTTAGAACTAGATTTTCACGAGTTTTGGGCGTATTAGATTTAGATCTTAGATTGGACTAGTTTCCCTTTTTAAAAAAATCTA